>CM038726.1:4519061-4554061 GCA_021613375.1 Megaleporinus macrocephalus
TTAAGGTGAGTTTCACAAAAGGAGGCCAGACACGTCAGACAGGACTTGATGGCTTTGAGTTTTCTCCCAGTGCAGAAATCACACTCCACATCTCCAGGTCCAGCGTAACGGGGAGCAGGAGAAGCAGCTTGGAGTTCTGTCTTCTTCAGTTTCTCCACCACTTCAGCCAGCATGTTGTTTCTGCGTATAACAGGTCTTGGAGTGAAGGTCTCTCTGCACTGGGGGCAGCTGTAGACCCCCCTCTGATCCTCCTGATCCCAGCAGTCATTAATACACACCATACAGAAGCTGTGTCCACAGTTGATGGCCACTGGATCCTTCAGCAGATCCAGACAGACTGGACAGCTGAACTGGTCATGATCTACTGAGATACTGGCCATTTTCCTGAACTGCTAGACGGAGAGAGAGCAGCACTCTGAGATCAGTTTCGTTTCTCTGAACTGAGTAGGAGGAACTTCCTGGTTCTCTGTTGTTTACAGTGTCATAGAGAGGGGGAGGAGAAAGAGAGGGGGAGGAGAAAGAGAGGAGGAGGAGAAAGAGAGGAGGAGGAGAAAGAGAGGGAGGAGGAGAAAGAGAGGAGGAGGAGAAAGAGAGAGAGAGGAGAAAGAGAGGAGGAGGAGAAAGAGAGGAGGAGGAGAAAGAGAGGGGGAGGAGAAAGAGAGGTAGGAGGAGAAAGAGAGGACAGAACTGATCAGTGGGGTTAAAAAGTGGATCATTTAAAGTAATGGATGAACTGGACTCCACCTTGTAAGAGAGCTGCAGTCTCTGTGAGGATCTTCTCTGCTTCATTACTGCAGAACTACAGCTGAGATATAAACACTACCAACCCAGTCCTTCTGCTGTGAACTGCACTGACCTGAACCAGAGAAGAGTGATGCTGGAGTTGTGAGCATCACACTTTATTTCAAGTGTCGTCACTTCTAATGCACTTTGTACACAAACCAACAATCACAACATTCTACAACTATTATAAAGTAATTTAATACTACAAAGTTCTCCTATATGGAAGGTGGACCTGATTAACTGGTAACTCCGTGTACGCTGGCTTTGAAATCTGCTGACACCTTCAAAAGTTCCTACAAACACAAATTAGAAAGTAGTAGTTTTACAGCAGCATGTTTAGATATTAAATTATCTGAACTACAGTTAAGAGGTTCTTGCTACAGAGAGTCGTATGATTGTTAATTATCAGATAAGAAGTACCGACTGCTTGTATGTCCAGTTAAACTCATTTAGACTTTCAACCAGTAACTTCATCCAGTTTAGCTCAGAGACCAAAATTACCCAAAACAATAACATATTTATATTATTTAACAGACATCTTGTGGTCATAAACTGGTACTACATAGAGATTAACAGTACAGTTCATTCTCTACACACTGTACTTTCCTAATCGACTGTATTGATTAACTGGAGCTCTATTGTGATGAGATTCTCTGTAAATCATGTTAATACGTTTATTTACTTCAGATAAATACATATATGCATCTTTGTGCATTTATTTTACAGCTCTGGCACTTTTGTTAGCCATTTTATTAATATTAACAATATATCATGCATTGTGATTTTCTGACTTGGTTTCTAAATTTAGGTCACTCAAGCTTCACAAGAATTAACACAAAATATAGTTTCAGCTTTAATTCCATTCAGATTAACATATAGTCAAATATTACAAAGCAGAAAATGTTTATCAATTATATAGAAAATAGTAACCAGCTTTAAAACATTACTCCTAGTAAAGCATATGTATGTGATTTATCATATGTGACGTATGTTTAATAATAAATGTTGGAGTATTGTACAGAAAATACAGTTATTTATGAACTAAACTAAGATTATATTAGTTAAAGATGTTGCTGTATTAGCAGGTAAACTGATCTAACAGTATTTTACTAGTTCAGGAACGTTAGCATTGTGATCTCAGCTGATGAACTATATTTTATCTACAGAGAGCTATAGAGCGTATAACTTATCAAATACTACTAATAAACTCACATTACTGAACATAAAATGATGTAAGAGACTCCAAACCTGTAACTCATAACTGAATGAGATGTTATTGTGGATGGTGATTAGCGGCGCTCAGTCTGAGGTAAATGTCCGTTGGTCGGAGCTCGCGCTGATTTTGAATTTGTGGCGGTTGTGTATTCCTCCGCGGCTCTGGACCGGATCACTCCACTAAACGCAGGAAACTAGTGCGACTGTTCTACAGATGATCCGTTAGTGAAACAGATCCGTTCAGGTGGTCCGCTTATCTGGGTGGGTTTAGTGCTGAGGTGGGAACTAGAACTATAGTGTACAGTGGTGAGTGAGTATCTTTCTGCTTTTTACTGCTTCAGTTCAGTTACTACAGTTTATTCTCTACAGTCTCACTTACAATCATCTGACTGAGAGATTAAAGTACCGAGTTAACGTGATTCTCCGCTGTTTAACGTTAGCTTTACTTACGTAGCTTAGCTAGCTAGCGTTAGCTCAGGGGGCAGCACTGCATCTGTTTTCTAGCAGTAAAGGTGATAAAGGTGTGTAAAGATAGAAGAAGTGTTTAAATCGCTGGACTGATACTGAGGTGTTTCAAATCTCCAGCAGCACTGCTTTGTCCTGATCAACTCGTACCACTGCAACACGCTACATGTCACCATGACAACGATACTCCATTCAAACATACCGGCTCTGTGGTGGTGCTGAAGAACAGCGTGATGGGGATTAGTAATGTATACAGTTAAACAGATGGACTACAGTCAGTAAGAGTAGAACTACAAAATGTGTCTGTGGGTAAAAGAGCTGTTTGTTGTCTGTAAAGCGCCGCAGTGCACGAGCGTCTCTATCCGTTATCACTTCAATACAACCCGTCAGACACCTGCGTACTTGGAGGGTCTGTTCCAGAACACGAACCTGATCTCCATCCACACCAAGACCCTCACCGTCCTGCCCAGGTTCATCCAGCTGACCCACCACATCCACGAAGAGAAGTCATTCATTTCACTTCTGTTATATTATATTATATTATATTATATTATATTAATTATATTATATTATATTACATTATGTTATATTATATTATATTATATCATATTGTATTATATTATTTATAAAATTATATTATATTATATTATTTATTCTCACATCACTGCTATGGACAATATCACTAAGTCACTTTAAATATATTTATCTTCTTAGATAACCTGCGTATGCAAAGTTTCTACATAGTTTCTGTATATGTCCTCCTGTATATCTTATGTATATATTTTGTGTAAGTTTTGTATATTACTTTATATATTTCAGTTTTTACTATATGTATATATTCTAGCTTATTTTTACATGATTATTGTCTAGTTATTGTTATGTGTGCACTGTTTTTACTACATATATATAATACTGCCCTGCTGTAGAGTTATTATCTGAGCCTCACCCCAAACATTTCAATGCATGTATGTCCTGACATGATGTGCAAATGAGAAATAAACTTGAAACTAGTTATCTATAGCATATACGTATGTGTATTATTTATTTTTATTTATTTATTCTTTTTTATGTAGTAATTATATTGTAATATTATTATTTCTGAACAAACTTCATCTTTTCCATGCTTGTTTCATTCTTGTTCTAATAAACATTCTCTAATATTTCAGATACTTTATAATATCTCATTGTTTCATGTGAGCAGACAGTCGGGAAAGTATTTCACTGCTAGTTGTAACAGAAGAGACCAGTGTTCTGGGCAGCGGGACATTTATCATTGATGGAGTTTGGGCGCCATCAGCTGGTCAAATCGAGGACATGCCAGGATGAGAAAAGAAAATACTGTGTTCCTCAGAGACTTCATGAATCACTGTGTATGTGAGGTATTTATATACAGTATATTTATATATGCCTCCTGTTTATTAAATTATTAATGTATTATACTGTTATCTAATAAAACTAAACCCAAAATTTTGTGTTCATTTAAATGCAAAACAGACACTTCTAATAGTTGTTAATAGTCTAATAGTTAATGGTGATTCTAATAGTTTTAATAATGAGTGTAATACTAGTTTTAATCATAATTGACTTGCTATTTAACTCACCCAATCACCCAAGCTATATTTGGAGTCTAAGAACTTACTACACACCTACTTCAGCATAAGCCTGAGGCCTGGCTCTAAGGCCAACACTGCCAACTATAACACACCACTACGTCAGTGCCAAAAGAGTGCTGAGAATGATCCACCATCCAAAAAACACCTGCTCTGTGGTGGTCCTGAAGAACAGGGTTCCATCACTGATGGAGCTTGTTTTCTCAGTGACATCATGAATTACTGTGTTTGTGTGGCATTTACAGTGTATTTATATATTTTCTCTGTATATTCAATAAATAATGTGTATTAAATTATTATTACTCTCTCTGTTTATTAAATTATTAATGTATTATACTGTAGTTTAAGAAATCTAAATCCATAACAGTGTGTTCATTTACAGTTTTTCTCAGTTGATTTGGTTCATTTCTCAGATCAGAATTGAATTTCTCAAAACTCTTCGTTCAGTCTCCACGTCTCCTCGTCACTTGTGCGCATCATAATAGCGTTTCTCGTTGTGTTTCACATTTTGCAAATGCTTTTGTACATTCATGCAAATGATCATGTACAATTGTCTGCTGTTTTTTGCATTATCAATTGCTTACATCACGATTATCAAAATGTGTTCTACTGATTGTCTGTTGAATTTTCTTACCTTCTAAAACATTTAGACTTTAGATCATTGTTTAGGTCATCACATGCAAAAGTGCTGAACATGTTGTCATAATCTCTCAGGCAGAATTTCTACATTTCTAAAAAACTTTTGGTACATTTTGGGAATTTATCCTAAATTGATTAAATTGTTCTCAGGTGAATCTTGGCTTTCAGTTAAGAAGGGGAATGTATAAAGGTTTAGATCAATCAATGGTCAAACAGCTCTCAACAATCAGTCAGAGGTGCATCTCATGAACTTTCAGTTGACAAACATATATAGACAAAACAATGCAGTGTCACAAAGTCTCACCATGTTGTAAATCCTGGTCTTACAATGGCTGAAGCTGGTCGCTGGGTGCAGCTGAATATTAGAACAACTGTGTCTTCAGAAACGTGCACTCTGCTGTAATGCTGCACATTGAAATAAATTCTAAAACGTTATTCAATCGTATGTTTTGCAGAGAGGGGCGTCAGGATGTATAGAAAAGAAAGCTCTATAATTTCTTAAGTTTTTGTCTCAGGTTGTTTTGAATGTTTAGAGTAAGTTTCTGATTGTGTAGGTTGTGTTATCGAGTGCTGCCAAACAGTTGTTTGTCTTTCCTAAATTTCTATCTGATTTTGTTTGTCAACAAATTGCAGTGTGAACAATACAGTAAAAGAATATTACTATATAAATTTGATTCCAGTTCAATTTCCTGCTGTCAGTCTCCCACATACCGTCATGTGTAAGATTGTGTTCAGTGTAAGTTTGTATTTTGTGTGTAACACACACCGTTTTAATTGATATGTCACAGAATGTGCAGCGTTCTTATAATCTAAATCTAGTTTCCATTAGAATATACTTACTTGTACACCATTGCACTGACAACATGACTAAGTATTTAGACTAGCTTGTTCATAGGCAGTGACACACAGACTAGACATTCTGATGGCACTGACAAGTTGCTTGACATAAATATTTGCTTTTGAGGCAAAAACAAAGAATTCTGAGCGAGATACGTGCCTTTGCAGGAATTTCATTCAGTTCTGCTGTTTGCACTGTTTTGAGAAATGCAACAACGTAAATCATGATGTGAAAAATGTACCAAGTCGAAAAACTGTAAATTTAACACAACATAGCTGTACCATAGCTGTACAGTGATCATTCTATTTGTTCTGGTCAGCAGGATATTTATCATTGCTGGAGTTTGAGCGTCATCATGTGCTCAAATTGAGGACATGCAAAAATGAACCTCAGCGTTAATCTTTAACACTATGATGTAGTAACAGCTTATGACCACAAGATGTCGGTCATGTTACACACATACAGAGATAACTGGAATAAAGAGAATCTTCAACAGTTCAAACAGAGAGACTTAATATCCTGTATGATCTTACAGTGTTTATTATAAACATTATGTTTCTTTCTCATGTTTATGTGCTTCATTCACCGTTTCCTAATCCTGTTCCCGGGTTTTAGAGAATCAGTGAGATAGAATTATTAACAAGTTCACACTGAACACCGTATAGTTTATATCTGGATCAGTTCTCACAATCACCTTTTACCTGGAAACACCAGCCAGACTAAGATACCTGTAAATATGTTTTACAGTCGTACTTCTTCTGGAGGTGAACTCCTCATCCACTGCCTGCTGATACACATGATAGAGATTTTTCTGAGACCAGCAGATGATGTGACCCTCCCAAAATTCTAAATACGTTCACTTCATCAGTTCATCATTATGTCTTCTGGTTGCAGTATTGAAGGAATATTGTACTAAACATGAGAACGTTATTGATCTGTAGATCCTGCAGTGTTTTGAACCTCAGATAGACCATCAAACCACAAGCAAGGTAAGTTATCAGGTATAATGTGGTTTTACACACATCCCTGAGATAAATCTTTAAGTCAGATCTGGTAGATATTATGAGTAAAAGTCTTCTGAGTGTCCTCCGGCCTGTTTGCTACTGCATTGTGTAAGTCTTTCCACTTGTTTGAATCACTGACAGTGATTTGTAGGAATCCTGATCCATCTGTCAGAAACTGTAAACATGAAGCTGGTTTTAAGGTGGATAACTTCTCTGAATTAGTTTAATTACATCATTAGTTTCTTTATTTGTAAGTAAATGTGATTCAGTGGTGGTTAACAGTTTCCATGTACTTTGTCTACTGACATGAAGTGTTAAATCATCTAAATATGTTACTGTTTGGGTAATATTTTGGTCTACTGAGCTAAACTGATGAAGTACTGGTTGAAAGTCTAAATTCCCAGTTTAACCAGGACATCACAAGCAGTCGGCGTACTTTTTATCTGATATTTAACAACCCGTACGACTCTCTGTAGCAAGAACGCTGTTAACTGTAGTTCAAGATAATTTAATATCTAAACATGCTGCTGTAAAATGACTACTTTCTAATTTGTGTTTGTAGGAACTTTTTGAACGGTGTCAAGCAGATTTTCAAAGCCAGCGTACACAGAGGTTACCCAGCTTAATCAGGTCCACCTTCCATATAGGAGAACTTTGTAGTACTTAAATTACTTTATAATAGTTGTAGAATGTTGTGATTGTTGGTTTGTGTACAAAGTGCATTAGAAGTGACGTACACTTGAAATAAAGTGTGATGCCTCACAACATCCAGCATCACTCTTCTCTGGTTCAGGTCAGTGCAGTTCACAGCAGAAGGACTGGGTTGGTAGTGTTTATATCTCAGCTGTAGTTCTGCAGCTAATGAAGCAGAGAGAAGTCCTCACAGAGACTGCAGCTCTCTTACAAGGTGGAGTCCAGTTCATCCCACTACTTTAAATGATCCACTTTTAACCCCACTGATCAGTTCTGTCCCCTCTCTTTCTCCTCCTCCTCTCTTTCTCCTCCCCCTCTCTATGACACATTAACCAACAGAGAACCAGGAAGTTCCTCCTACTCAGTTCAGGGAAAACGAAACTGATCTCAGAGTGCTGCTCTCTCTCCGTCTAGCAGTTCAGGAAAATGGCCAGTATCTCAGTAGATCATGAGCAGTTCAGCTGTCCAGTCTGTCTGGATCTGCTGAAGGATCCAGTGACCATCCACTGTGGACACAGCTTCTGTATGGTGTGTATTAACGGCTGCTGGGATCAGGAAGATCAGAGGGGGGTCTACAGCTGCCCCCAGTGCAGAAAGACTTTCACTCCAAGACCTGTTCTATGCAGAAACAACATGCTGGCTGAAGTGGTGGAGAAACTGAAGAAGACAGAACTCCAAGCTGCTTCTCCTGCTCCCCGTTACGCTGGACCTGGAGATGTGGAGTGTGATTTCTGCTCTGGGAGAACTCAAAGCCATCAAGTCCTGTCTGACGTGTCTGGCCTCCTTTTGTGAAACTCACCTTAAACCTCACTCTGAAGTTCCTGGTTTGAAAAAACACAAGCTGGTGGAAGCGTCTTCACAGCTACAGGAGAAGATCTGCTCTCAGCACGACAAACTGATCGAGATCTTCTGTCGTACTGACCAAAGCTGTATCTGCTATATGTGTATGATGGATAAACATAAAGGACATGATAAAGTTCCAGCTACAAAAGAGAGAAGCGAGAAACAGGTGAGAACTAGAATTCTTTAGGAATCAGTTGATGTTAATTGTAATCTAGAGTCTCATTAATCAGTTGGATGATTAAACTGTTTCAGTTCCTACATTCAAGGATTGATTTTAAAGCATGAATTAAAATGTTGTGTATGTAGGAAGTGTTCAGTAAACAGGTCAGACCAGTCAGTGATCATGTGACCAGTCAGCTCCCATCTTCCAGTCTTATTGTGATCACATGACAGTGTAAACACTCTGTAGTGCAAGAGTTCATTTTCTTCTTCAGCTGCTATTAAAGTAGATCTTTGTAGGTCATAATTCACAAACTAAATATATGTGTTGATAGAATCAGCTGAAGGAGGTACAGAGTAAATTCCAGCAGAGAATCCAGGAGAAACAGAAGAAGCTGCAGGAGCTGAAACAGGCTGTGATCACTATGAAGGTAAGTACTGAGCAGAGATGAGATGTTTCAGAGTTCAGTCAGGTTCTCCTCCAGTCAGACAGTGAGGAGCACATTTTTGGACTGTTTGGGATTAAATCTACATAGTTTTCCCTGATATCCCAAATGTGTAAGAGGAATCCAGGAATGACGTCTTCGTTATGTATGAAAACAGGAAACTACAGACAGAAGTATCAGTTCAGGATTGCTGAGATCTTCACTGTATTGGGTTCATATCTCTAAATCTAAACTAACCAAGCTAACTTTATGTGTCTTGGTGTCACGCATACGGCAGTTCCTGACACTGAGGGTGCGTCCGAAATCGCCTACTAGTCAGTAGGTACTAGATTAGAGTCAGTACGTACTGCTCGAGCGCTAGACTAGTAGGTAATTTCAGTAGGAGAGTTTTAGCAGCCACACAATCTCGAACGTACTACGTCCATCATCTTACCAACATCCTATGACGCAAGACGTCAGACCACCTCCGTAAAAGTCCCGCTATTCATTTAAAAGGCCCATTTACTGACCGATTTGGATTCTTATTGTCACACTATTAGGCGTTTATGTCTGAATATGTAGTCACATGGTGTCAAGCTATAGCTCTGAGAAGGAGGGATGTAATCATTGTTTATCTCAGCAGTAGCGCTAACTTCTCTAGTGGTAGTTCATAGCTACGTAGACACAGCCGTCGTACCACTTTTCACCGTTTTTTCCTCTGCTTTGAATTCATCTGCGGTTCCAGGTGAATCATGGGATAGCGCAGTGTGCTGCGGTTGCATACATAAAAATGGCTGCCGATTCAGGAGGTCATCCGGACATCGTTCGCCTACTACTCGATGGCTACTGAGCATTTGGACATACTAGTCTACTGATTTCGCCTACTGAGCATTTGGACATACTAGTCTACTGATTTCGCCTACTGAGCATTTGGACATACTAGTCTACTGATTTCGCCTACTGAGCATTTGGACATACTAGCCGCGCTGGTCTACTGATTTCGCCTACTGAGCAGTAGGCAAGTAGACTATTTTGGACACACCCTGACTCACTTCCGAACTCTGCACATCCTGATGACATCACACCCACATGTTCTTGTCCAGCCAATCACACACCTTTCCCAAGTTCAGCCTCGCCCAAGTTCTAACTAGACACAGATTGCCATTTGGTACACTCCATATAAGCTTCACACACGTACACACTTTGCAAAGTGTTGCAATTCTGAGTGTTTTCTCTTTGCCTATCGTCTGTTCTGGTTTTGGACTTATTCTGCTTCTTGACTATTCTCCTTCTTAATTACTCCTTCTGACTGTGGTTGCCTGTGTTTATCTTCTCTTTGGTTTTGATCTCCCTTCCGTCTTCTCGACATTCCCTTTGGATCTTCCTCATGATTCGTTTGCCCTTCTGGTTACAGCCTTTGTCTGTTTCCTGGTTTGCAAATTTAACTTAACCCTGTATTGTGTTTGTTTGTATTTTACTGCTCTGTTTCACTTTTTATCTTGCTAATAAACCCAGCTTCACCTGTAGATCTGCAAGAGTCATGCCAAGTTCTTTCTTTCTGACATTTGACTGATTAAGGTTGGGTGGCTACAGGGGGTCTCCCACCCTGTATGTAGTATTTTTTAGAAACTGTTCCTCTTACAAGGTTCTCCATCCTGTGTGTGCTTGTCCTAACAGCGCTGTGCTCAGTCAGCAGTGGAGGACAGTGAGAGGATCTTTACTGAACTGATCTGCTCCATTGAGAAGAAGCGCTCTGAGGTAACACAGCTGATCAGAGCTCAGGAGAAGGCTGAAGTGAGTGGAGCTGAAGAACTCCTGGAGAAACTGGAGCAGGAGATTGCTGATCTAAAGAGGAGACACACTGAGCTGGAGCAGCTTTCACACACAGAGGATCACATCCATTTCCTCCAGGTAACAATCACTGATCTACAGAGGAACCGACTCCTCATCCAGCTTCTAAAACTCTCTCAGCAGAAGTTCATTAAGACAACAGTAAATGTTCCTGTCTGGAGTCACAAGTTAGTCTTTAGGCTAATTGGAGCTGATTGCTTTCTCTTGTACTCCTTTATCTTCCTCCATTGTGTTTGTTCTCTCTGTAGAGTTTCCAGTCTCTCTGTGTCTCTTCTGGATCTGAGGACTCTCCCAGCATCACTGTCCATCAGCATCTCTCATTTGATGGAGTGAGGAAATCAGTGTGTGAGCTGAAAGAGCGACTAGAGGAGTTCTGCAGACAGGACTTCAGTAAAATCCCTCCACACGGTAAGAGGAGCTGTTCTGCTCAAATCCATCATCAAAGAAGCAGAAGATCAAGTGAGGATCATAAAACACACACACAACAGCGTTAAGCAGCTCAGAGACTTCACACCAAACAGCTCCAACAAACACCTACATATGAGTGTTGATCCTCCATGACAATGAAAATGAGCTGCAGGTGTGTGAGAGAGGAGGAGAGTGGGCGGAGAGTCCAGGTAGAGTCTCTCCAGAAGGGGAGACAAAACATCTGTAATAAAGTTCTTGTAGATCTAAAGATTAAAGTTTCTACTGAAACTAAATACTACATTTCACTTTTAACATCATCACTTTTATCTTTTCATCTTTATTCACTCTATTCACTCATTCACTCCATTTACTCCATTCACTCATTCACTCATTCACACCATTTACTCATTCACTCCATTTTCTCTATTCTCTTATTCACTCATTCACTCCATTTACTCCATTCACTCCATTTACTCTATTCTATTCTATTCTATTCTATTCTATTCTATTCTATATTATTCTATTCTATTCTATTTTATTCTATTCTATTCTATTCTATTCTATTCTATTCTATTCTATTGATGTTCTGGATTGTTGTGTTTGTGTGTCTTTACAGCTGCAGCAGTTCAGATTTTATCCTCAGAACCAAAAACCAGAGAAGATTTTCTGCAGTGTATAAGTAACAAACACATACACACACACACATACACTCACACACATACACACACACATACACACACATATACATACACACACATACACACACACACACATACACACACATATACATACACACACACACACACACTCACATATACATACACACACATACACACACACATATACACACACACTCACACAAACATATACACAAACATACACACACACATACTGTACAGGTGATTATATGTGTTTCTGGTATTTAAATATAAATGCTTGTTTATTTTGAGGCAGTTATAAAATATTGAGTGTCCAGATATTTAAGACTATAAACAAATACAGTAACTGTATTACTCTCATAATAAACACATCCACTGAGTAACAATCTAAAATACTCATCTTCTTCTTTCTTTCTTTTAGATTTCTGTCCACTGACTCTGGATCCCAACACAGTAAATCATTACCTCCGTCTGTCTGAGAAGAACAGAGTGGTGACGTACAGTAATAACCAGTGTTACTCTGATCATCCAGAGAGATTTACTAACTGGGAACAGGTTTTGAGTAAGGAGAGTGTGAGTGGACGCTGTTACTGGGAGGTTGAGTGGAGCAGTAAGGGAGGAACTGTGTTCATATCAGTCTCATATAAAGGGATCAGCAGGAATGGAGGAGGTGATGAATGTGGGTTTGGACACAACAGTCAGTCCTGGAGTCTGGAATGTTCTCCCTCTCTCTGTTTCCGACACAACAACATTGAGACTAAGATCTCAGGACCTTCATCCTCCAGAATAGGAGTGTATGTGGATCACAGTGCAGGAACTCTGTCCTTCTACAGCGTCTCTGATACAATGACCCTCCTACACACAGTCCACACCACATTCACTCAGCCGCTCTACGCTGGGTTAAGTGTTTATGGTTCTGGATCATCTGTGAGATTATGTGATAAATAATGATTTTATATATTGAATATGATGATTATCTTATAGATACATTCAGAATATTACTGACACTGTTTACACAATGAACCAGGTTAGTTTTTAATTATAGATTAATAGAATCTGTAGTAAATTATAAAATCATAAATAAATAAAGTTCTGTAAATGACAAAGTTGAACAAGTTGAAAAAACAAGTATCTCCAAAACTGGAACTTTACAGGAGAGGCTAAAAACTTTCTTTACATTCAATGTGAGTCAATGGAACCAGAATTATTTCCCAAGCTATTTTAAAGCGTTTCTATTGGTCTGTTCATCATGAAATTCTCACACAGTGTAAACGGCAGGCTGTCGTGTTTGAACGATGCAGAAGAATAAAATTCTATAAAGATGGAGATACATGTTTTTGTTTGGATAGTGACGATACGTATCAGTGGAATTGTTAACAGCACTTTGAAGCTAATCAGATAAGAAGAGCCTTTTACAGTCATATGTACTAAAGGAGTCAGGGGATCTCCTGCTGGCTCATGGGAAATGGAGTCCTCAGGTTCATTTAGGGACTCCATTGAACCAGCAGGAGAAGCTGGACTGACTGAGGAGGAGTCTGGGCAGGAGGCGGGACTCAGATATGATTCAGGTGGTGGTTTATTCTCAGCACAGCGGTGACACTGACATGGTGTGCTGCTGGAAGGAGTTTATGGAATACATTTGAAACTAATCCTAGCAGTCCTGGTTCCTGCAGCACAGCTTCCACATGTGGAGCGTATGAACTGGAGAGTAAATGATGAATGTTGAAAGTTGAACAGCGTCTACATCCTTACTTCAGAAAAGAGGAGGAGATTCAGTTTTGATGATAGGAGTCCTGTAAGGGTTAAACAGCAGAACAGAAAGTTCCCCTGTGCTAAGATTGGGCAGCTCTGCTGTTCCTCTGTTTTCTTCCTGTTCTACTGGTCCAGGTGTAGCCTGTCAGCACATGATTGTCTGTGACGTCCTCCTTGTTCCTGATTGGTTACCTGGTTCTCAGGTTTCCTTTCAAAGCAAAGTCAAGTTGAGCGGCTGCCAGACTGCTATCTCTTCTGGTATCTTGTGATTGTTGTGATGTTCTGTCTTTGATTGTTATTAGTGTGTCTGATCTGAGCTGGTTCTTTGACTGCGTCTGTGTTTTGCCCCGTTTGCCCCGTTTGCTGATTGTAGATAAACTGTAAATCTACACTGGTTCCTGTACACACTGTGGGTAGCGTGTTGTAGGGTGTTTAACACCATTTGGGTTTGTGTTCACTTTTCCTCCTGGTGACCACTAGTGCGGGAGTTAGGGAACATCTGTGTCTTTTTGTTTCACTTTGCTTTGGGAGGGGGTTAAGGTGGTCTCTCTTTCTCTCAGCTAGTGCTCTTTTGTTGTTGTGGTGGTCTTGTGGACTCCCGAAGTTTAAACACGCTGCTTAATAAAAAGAAACTTAACGAGAAACGACAGAGTGGTTTTATTTTGCCTCTCTGTTCCAGTCGGACCCTAGACCCAACCGGAACTACTTCCAGTGCAGTTCAGTAAGAATTAGAATGAAACTCTGTTCAAAGTAATGAATGTAAAGAAGGATCAGTTGAGAGAGGTCCATACAAACATATATATATATATTACAATCTGAAAAGCAGGGATGTAGCTAGCCCTAGTTTAGGTGCTTAAGCACCCCTAAATTGAGCCCCAGTACCCCTAAAGATTATAGTGACTGGAAAGACACCAACAAATCTAAAAAAAACACAAATGTCACTGCAACCATTTGACGTCACCACCCGCTGTGCACGTCAGTAGTTAGAACAATGGCGACCTGCGTGCAGCGGGATTTTACAGAAAATCTAATAAGCTGACCGAACACACGTGATGATCAGTAAGAGTTTTAATAGTGACCAGTACTTCTGATTGTAGCTGCTCACCACTGACCACTGCATCAGAGGAGGCACTGAAACAGAGGTACAAAGACTCTCTGAAGAAATCCATTGGTGCTGGTCACTCTGACCACTGCCAGTGTTCTGTACTTGCTTTCAATCACAAGGAGAACACCATTCTCCAGAAGGTCTCCTCCTTCTAGAATGAATGAAGGGGAGATCCTGAGCACAGAAGGAGGTGGAGAAGAAACAGTGATGCACCTGTAACGTTCAACTCTGCTCACAGTTATGACTCCAGCTTGCAGCAGGTGTGGTGGTGGCGCTACGCTCTGTCCACTCCTTCCAGGACTCTACTGGGCTGACGATGGAGATGTGGAGTGTGATTTCTACACTGGGAGAAAACTTAAAGCCGTCAAGTCCTGTCTGACGTGTCTGGCCCCCTTTTTGTTAATGTACCTACAATAATGCTTTTAATGAAATGAAAGTAGCTCAAGTTATAATAAACATTATTTAATCCAACCTTTCACACGTACGTTCATAAATGGAAACAATGTGTTGAACGTAAGATTGAATATTTCTATGTACTGAACTGCAAGCTTTTAAATTGGAGCATAAGTAAAAGCCAAGTTAATCAGCTGAATCCAGAAAACCATGTAACGAACTATATCCATTTCACCAAATAAAAAATAAAAGAAATCAAAACAGGTAACGCACACAATAGAAAGCCTTAAAACACTCAATAACAGCTCCAGCGAGTGTGCTATGCTCCTTGGCTTGTCCATTGATGACCTCAAAAGATTGGGAGCATCGCTGATCATCACCTACGATAAGATAATCCTTTATTAGTTCCACAGTGTAGTTACAGCAGCAAAGGGAGATCAAAACAGTAAACAAACTAAATATTAATACATAAATATTATAAATATGTCAAAAAAGTCAAAAACAAAAACCAAGACACATGAAACCTGCACTGTACATGGAAATACTGTACATTGGTAAGTTGGTACGTACCTAGATCCAAAACAAACGGGTATGGTCTTGTGACATGTGGACAGAATTCCACCATATTGGTCCCACCTGTTTAAACATGAGACTTTAAACAGAATTAGTACTTTTATTTTACACCTTAATTCTAACATGCTTCAATAGTCTACTTTGATCAGGGACGTCCTAATCTAGTTTTCTGTCTCTTAATTTGAACCTGAGTATTGTAACGCTGAGTATCAGCTATCGATCCAATGTTAGCGTATATAACAAACCTGTTGGTCTACTGAATACTACAGTACTATCTTAGCTTTTAATGTGACACGTTTGAGTGATGCGTTTTTTTATTAGCATTTGTGTTTAATATTATTTACAGCTGCAACAACTAATTGATATTAATTCAGTTAATTGGCTTGACATTTGACACCTACAACAGAATAACAAACCTCATCACAGTGAGAAACTGCTAAAATGCTGTTAAACTGAAGTAGAGTGCTAATAAATGTGTCTTTTCTGATTTTTCAGTTACGGGGCAGTCGACTGAGGGATGAACTGATTTTTCTCTAAACTAAGTGGCCAAAATGGCTGAAGGGTATTTACTGGTTCTCAGGGCTTCTAATGCTACCAGTCCACATATGAACACATGAAGATATATAGCTACACCCTTGAAACATTTAGTTATTGAGAAATCATGATGGACCAACTGATAGATTATAGAATAGAAATAGTTTTAGCTGATACTGTTTTGATCAAAGTCTATTTTAATTGTTTCATTATGAATTTTGCAGCAATAAGAACATCACACACTATGAATTAATGGCTTGTGTTTTGGGATGTATTTCTTTTATACATATTATTCATTGCTATACATTCTATACATTAATGTGAAACTAAATGTGTAGGTTTACACAAATCAGCTATAGCAGCTAGCATTAACCTTTACAGCAGTTAGACCTACACTAACTGTTCCATGGTTCTGGACCAGATGGGCTAGCCTTGCACACCCATGAATCTGTTTGAGTACTCTTGGTAGACACTGACCACTGCAAACCAGGAATACCCCACAAGACCTCCCGTTTTGGAGATGCTGTGTCGTCTAGCAATACCAACCTAACTTTTGTCAAACTGGCTCAGATCCTTACGCTTGCACATATTTCCAGCTTCCAACAAGAACCTAATTATTTACTTTCTGTCTTGATCTCTCTCCTTCACAGGTGGTTTTAAAGTTGTGGCTAATTAGTGCACTTCAATGAAAACTTAACAGCAATACCAAACATGTGGACTGTAAACAGTGAGTTACAACCTGTTTGATTTTCCATAAATACACTGTTCTACATTGATAATGCCATTCTGTCAATATTGTCTAAAAGAGGATCTCATTAGAATCAGCGAGGCAGTTCCCCAAAACCTTTCTTGGTCTGATAACCTGTTTATCAAATATTCTTTAACATGTCAGAGCTAAAATAACATATTTCACACCCAGAGTCTCATGTGTGTTGATGTTTACCGGTACTTACATTGCCTTTTACTTGCTGATCCCTTAGACATTCAGTCACTAAAGACGAGGCCATGTTTTTCTTTGTTTCCGATGCTGCACTGTAAACAGAGATCTGATGTATTTACAAACACTCACACACCAAGTAGTCACACCGCAACATCAGTCACAACAGCACACTCCCGTCTCTAGGAACTGCTCGATTTCATTAGGATTCTAACCATAGTCCTCCACTGCTTGAGCGAGAGACACCGTTTGGTGTCAAGACTGCTCACTATGTCTCTACCCTCCAGTGTTTTCTCGAGGACCTTCCTAATATTCTCAGAAAAAAGAGATAATGAGCACAAATATCCAATTTAGCTTTTAATTAGTCGTTTGTGAATGGCCTCGTGTCTTCCCCATAAGATAAAGTAAAACACCGCTTTTGGCTAAGACAGTGGTCGACTCTTGGGTGCCGGCGGATCCTGATCTTTGTGACCTTGGTCTTTGTCCCGAAGAGGAGATTGTACTTTGTCCCTAGGTGTTGGAGTGTGAATCTTGGACAGTAGACTCTGCCGGTCTCGTTCTAGGGCTCATTTTCTTCAGTGTCAAAGGTAAGTGCAATCTTTTATTCATCTCTTTTGTTTTTTTAGGTGTTTTTAGCTATTTATTGGTGTTTCTTGTTTTAAGTTTTTTTTATTGGCCACCCGGTGCCTCCAAGCATGTTGGCTGCCCGTGCCGGCATGCGGAGGCACCACAGTGTGCGCCTTTTATTTAGAGAGGTGGATGGGAAGCTCCTGGGGATGTCTAGATTAGACTTCTCCAGGAAGCTTATCCAAAAATCTCTAGGTTTTCATCCTACCGACCTGAACTGCATTCTGACTTTGCCTGCGAACAAAGGTTTTGACGTTAGCTTCTGCTTTGCTTCCCTGTTAAAAGATTTTTGGACTCGGCTGGAAATTGTAAAAGACCAGTTCTCTATGTTCAGGGTGGAGAAACTTTCAGACAATTCACACAAGGTGGTTTTTGTCAGAATGTTCAATGAAACCGTGAATGCAGAAGACATTACTACATGGCTGGGGAGATTTTGCACGGTGAGAAGCCCACCTAGCAAGGTACTGGACGAGGACGGCATTTGGAACTGCTCGTGGAGAGTTCCCATTAAACAATGGGAAGACCCGAGCAGTTATCTAGGCCTGAGACAGATTCCGTCTATGATAGTGTTGGGAGAAAACCGTGGCTACATTTTTTATCAAGGCATGCCCAAACTCTGCTGCAAGTGCGGTAGATTTGGGCATTTAGCTGAGGCATGCCAAGAAATCGTGTGTGGGAAGTGCAGAGAAATTGGGCATACTTTTGAAGAATGTCCCAATGGCAGAAAGTGCAACCTCTGTGGAGACTTAAACCATCTCTACAGAGACTGCCCTCTATCTTTTGCCAACATGTTAAAGGCAAGTAAAATGGCCGCCAGGCAGCATGGTCAGGAGGAGAAGGAGAAGGAGAAGGAAAAGGAGAGGGAGGAGGAGGAGGAGAGGGCGGTCCCTATGGTTTTGGCGGGAATTTTGAATTTTATTAATGTAGTTTTTTAATTTATGGTCTTTTAAAAAAAATACCTGTCTTTTTAAAACCTACATTGCTCATGGCGCTTACTATTTCAACAATCAATGTTAGGAGTGTAAGAGCCCCCACTAGAGCAGAGAGTGTCTTGTCCCTTGTAAAAGATGTGAAGTCAGATGTGGTTTTACTACAAGAGTGTGCACTACCGTTTAGAAAAACATACAGAGAATGGGAGCAGCGATGGGCTGCCGGCCCCTCGCTCTGGAGCGGTTCACACTACAATAGAGCTGACGGTGTCGCTGTTTTAATAAAAAATCCTCACATCTTGGTGAAAGGTAGCACCGTGGTGAGGGAAGGGCGGGCTCTTTTGACCAATTTGACTTTTTTAGGAAGGGATTTTAACATTCTAAATGTGTATGGTTTTAATGACAACCATGACAGGTACAAACTTTTAGAAGACCTGCAGCCCCACATGCTAGGGAGGGTACCTTTAGTAGTGGGAGGGGATTTTAATTGTGTTTTATCAAGGAAAGATAGGAAAAAGAGAGGGGACAATTTTAAACTAGACAAGACGTCAGTTTTAATGCAGGGTATAGTTAAGGATTTTAAATTAGTCGACTGTTTCAGGAAAATGCATCCAGAGGAGGAGGGTTTCACCTGGTTCAGTGGTGATTGTACCCGTGCCTCCCGCAACGACTATATTTTCACAAGAGACTGCCCGCCGACTGATGCGACATTGACCCCCCTATGTTTTTCCGATCACCTCATGCTGTCTTGCACCCTGTCTTTCCCCACCGGTGTGACTGTAGGAGGAGGGCTGTGGAGACTGAAACTGCTCCCTTTTACAAGATGAAGTAATAGCAAAGAACTACAGGGAGCAGTACAGTCTCTGGCAGACCCTCCAAGACTGTTTTGATTCACGAGCACAGTGGTGGGAAATGGTTAAGAAAAAGACTAGGATGTATTTTAAAAACGCAGGGAAGGAAAAAAAGAATAGGGAGAGACGACACATGATGGGGTTGCAAAAAAGACTACAGAGATATTTTAACCTTTTAAACAAAGGCTTTGATTTTAGTGAAGAAATAAAATAAGTAAAAAGGGAAATGTCAGTTTTTAAATGAGATATAAAAAGTAAAGGAAACTATTTTAAGAAGCAAAGAACAGGAAATTGAAGAAGGTGAAAAATGCACACAATACTTTTTTAAGAAAATTTTATCAGGGTGGGGGTGGGATAACAAAAATAAAAAAGAAGGGAAGGAGGGAAACAATACAGAGGGGATTTTAAAAGAAATTGAATGTTTTTATGAAGAACTTTACAATGAAAAAAAGTCGTGCATTTTAAAAAACAATTGGAGAGGTTCTTAATTTTTTAGAAAAAACAAATACACAGTCAGGATGTTTTAACAAGGAATTTTTACTGGTTTACGAAGTCTTAAAATGTCTTTAAGGATTTTAAAAAGGCAAGACCCCCGGGAGAGGATGGGCTCTCCCTTGGAATTTTATTTGACCCTTTTTGGGACATTTTAGCTACGGACATTTTGACTGTTTTTAATGAATTTGAAAAGTTGGACCGACTTCCAGACAGTTTTAGGTCAGGATAGGTACCTACTTTTTAAGAAGGGCGAACAAGACGGACTTAAAGACTAGCGACCTATTACACTTTTAAATGTTTGACTGCAAACTTTTTAGTAAAATTTTATCAAGACGAATGTCGACGGTTTTATGAGGACGTGATCCACCCGGGATCAAGCCTGTGCCGTCCCAGAGGAGGAAGATCACAGACAGCCTAGTTTTTGGTCTGAGACGTCATCTGTTTTGTGAGAGGACAGAAACATTCGGCATATAGTTCTACATTTAGATTTGAAAAAGCTTTTGATCGGGGTCTCGCACCAGTACCTGTTTTGGGTACTGCAAAACATGGGGTTCCCTGGGAAGTTTTTAAAGTGGGTGGGCTTGCTGTATGAAGACATTAGCAGCAGAATTTTGGTAAATGGGCACCTTTACAAAAGGCGATCAGAGTTCGCTCTGGCGTCCGCCAAGGGTGTTCGTTATTCCCGCTCCTGTATGTGGCCCTGTATTGAGCCACTGGCGCAGATCTTGAGGAAAGGAAAATGGATCTAGGACTGGACCTGCCAGGCGGACTGACGCGGACCTGCACTCTGTATATGATGACGTTTACGCTTTCATGTTCTGACATTTTATCGGTCCAAAGGGCATTGACTTGACTGACTGGTATGGAAGGGGCCTCGGGCGCTAAGCTCAATAGGAGCAAGTCCGAGGGCCCAGCCTCTTTGGGCCATGGGGAAACATACAGCCGGACCTTGGATATGGATTTAGAGACAAAGACCATCAAGATTCTTAGGAGGGAATATTTTGACAAAGAGGGTGGTGGACAGGGAAACTGGACTGACATGTTAGGGAAAGTTAAGCAAAGATTGGGGGTTTTGGGGGACTAAGACAGCTGACATTAGAGGGCCAAAAGTTTTAACCCATTAAAGCTGTAGTTTTTACCCTTGCTTTTTACTGTTGTGTTCTGTTTTTAGTCCACCTAGGGTTGTTTCTTTTAGGATTGGAGAGGGCGATATTTTATTTCTTGTGGGGGTCCAATGGGAGAGGCTGAGGAGGGCAGTGGTGAAAAAGAAACATGAAAATGGAGGAAAAGGGCTCCCAGACCCCCAACTGTTTTTAGGAAGCAAGTTCGCTGCTTTACACATAAAGTATGCGACGTGCCCCTCCAGAGAGAATAAGACGGGGCTATGGCGAGGTTCTGGATGGGGTCGTACTTGCAACACCTAAAGATTTTACACTGATTTAAGAATGCCCGTTTCTTTTAACCTACCAAAAGAGTATGATTTTATCAGAAAGTTTTTAAGGAAACACGGCATGGAAAAGGAAGAACTTAAGGTTTTAACTAACGCAAAATCTCTCGTCTCTCTTGTGCAGGACGGTGAAGAAGTGAGCCCAGTTCCAGGCCTCACACAGGTGAGGCACAAAGAGTTTGGAGGAACGCAGCCCACCCCGCTCTCCAGAATAAGCACAAAGACCTGTCGTGGATGGCTGCCCATGAGATCCTCCCGGTCAGGGCCGTGATGCACTCCCGGGGGATGATGTCGAACCCCAACGTACCCACGGCCCGGGTTGTGGCGAACCCGAAACCCGTGCGGCACGTGCTCTGGGAGTGCAGCGTGGCGAGGGACCTGTGGGCCATAACCGGTCCCCTGCAGAATTTACAGCGCTCTGGCTCCCCCTTAACGGCGTGAAGGCCGCCTTGTGGACCTCCCGCAACCTGCTGGTGGGAAGCGAGTGACAGTGCCCCTGCAAGCCCTTTCTGCGGTGGTGACATCTTCGCTGCAGGGACACCGCACTTCGACATTCGGAGGAGGGGGCCGGGGTCACCACGCAGGGGTGTCCAGACCACCACGGTCCTCTGGCTCCCGTGGATGCACCTAGGAGAACATTACAAAGGAAGGAGCAGCGGGCATAGGGGAGGACCTCCGCTGAGCGCCGCTTTTTCTGGGGAACGAGGTGGAGCCAACTTGATAGTGGCTCATCCCGGTTTTGCACAAGGAGACTGTTTTTAGTATTTATTCTGAACTGCTTTTAGTATTTATTCGGAACCGATTTTATTGTTATCGTACTGTGGGTTTTATGTTTGTTGTTGTTTTAAATATGTATATGTTCATTAATTTGTAGTTTTTTTCATTCCGTTCATTTTAAAAGAGAATGGGCTTTTAAAGTATACCTTTTACTTCCTTTAAAAAAGCAAACAAACTTTTATACACACACTATGCACGTACACACACATGAAAGTTTTAATGTTGGATTTTAGCGGGTTTTAAAGACCCTCACAAGGTACAGATGTTTTTTATGCAGTTGTGTATAAAGTGTTTAAAAAAATATATGCTGTAAAAATGATGAGAGAAAAGTAAATGTGAAATGTGAAATGAAAAAATGAATGAACATGCAAATGAAAAAAGTGACAATATTTTTTTTTTTGAAAGAAAAAAAAGATAAAGTAAAACACAACAACAACAAACACATACAGACGTTCCCCCTTTATTCTGGGTACCAGAGCCGACAGCTCTGTTAGTTTTTGTACAGATTAAAGGAAAGTTAACATCGTTACAAAACCAGATTCATCTCCTTTACCACATAAAGATGACTGTGTTGATGAAGTGGGGTCTGCTTTATAGATGAACTTTTACATTTACATCAGCTTAAATCTCAAGTGTCTCTTATTGAAGTTAGAACTCACCGTCTCACAACAAACCTTTAAAATCTCAATCATTACAAACAATAAAACTTAAAACTAATTTTAAAAACTCCTTTATGTTCTTTATTTTTTCTTGATGGTCAGTGTATGTGTGTAACATGAGGGACATCTTGTGGTCATAAGCTGGTACTACATATATTAACAGTACAGTTCATTCTCTACACATTGTGTTTTTCTATTCGACTGTATTGATTAACTGGAGTTCTATTGTGATGAGATTCACTGTAAATCATGTTAATATGTTAATGTACTTCAGATAAATATATGTATGTATATATCAGTGCAGTTATTTTACAGCTGTTCTGTAGCTTCATTCCAGTCCTTCCTTTGTTCAACACATGAAATGGTTTCAGGATGGGGAGATGGTCAAAGAGCTCCTAGTCATGGCAGCAGAGTCGTTGTTGACTGACTCTTGTGTTTTATCTTCGAACAAACACATATTTTTCATGTGATCAAGGAGTTTACTGGTGAAAGTCCAGCCTCCATAGTACGACCTAAACATTTCCTAACTTCCTGAATGATCACTGTACAGTTCACCAGCAGACACAGTGATCAAAACTGTTAAACATGCTGGAAGTGATGAACTCGTCTACAGAACCTGCCTGTTGGGTAAGATCTCTGCAGAACTGCTGTTTCCTTCATACGTGGAAGAAGCTGAAGGACAGTTTTCTGATCTGGTGCTACTTACAGATATCAGGTGAATAAACAAAGTCACAGTTCTGCAGAGATATCAGGATCTTTTAGACGACAGCAAAGAGTTTCTTCACGTCTGGAACCGTAGAGAATACGGCCAGCTGGACGACCAACAGCAGCTTTTAGATTTGGTGTTGATGAAACATCTAACCAACATGTTAAATGACCTTAAACTCCTTATGTAACTGAAAATAGTACAAAGAAAACATATGAAATGTTGTAACTGAGAAATTTTATTGTTGTTATTTTTTAATTATTTGTCCATTTTTGCTCTAAAACCCATGTGTCATGCAGCATTAATGGAGCTGTAGCTATTTTCAGTTTTCTCGTCTCCAGATTTTAAATAATTTATTCATTTACTTAACTCCAATAATCACTTCTGTATCATAATGATCACTATTGTATTTAATATAAATAATATATACAGAAGCTTTGTGAAACATCAGTTGTTAAAAGCGCTATACAAATAAATTTTATTTGATTTGACTTTTAATTTGACTCTGAGATGATGTCACAATCGATTGATCACGATGACATCATCCACCTGCGATAATAACACTCCAGATTTGGTCTGTCAGTCATCTGCAGACTTCTGGATCAGAGACTGTATGTAGGAGTGAACAGTGAGACTCCGGTCACTCCCACTGTGACGTACTGAAGACAGAAGACTCTCCCCTAAACTCCGCCCATGTCCGTCTGAGGCCACGCCCCTCTCTCTCTCCCGTGTGGGCCTCACTGACTGAACGTGTGTTCATAAAGCAGCACAGCAGACAGAGACTGCAGTGACGCTCAGAGACAAACTGGTAACCGAACTGTTACTGAACTAATTACACATCTGTACTTCAGTCCAGCGATTTAAACACTTCTTCTATCTTTACACACACCTTTATCACCTTTACTGCTAGAAAACAGATGCAGTGCTGCCCCCCTGAGCTAACGCTAGCTAGCTAAGCTACGTAAGTAAAGCTAACGTTAAACAGCGGAGAATCACGTTAACTCGGTACTTTAATCTCTCAGTCAGATGATTGTAAGTGAGACTGTAGAGAATAAACTGTAGTAACTGAACTGAAGCAGTAAAAAGCAGAAAGATACTCACTCACCACTGTACAGTATAGTTCTAGTTCCCACCTCAGCACTAAACCCACCCAGATAAGCGGACCACCTGAACGGATCTGTTTCACTAACGGATCATCTGTAGAACAGTCGCACTAGTTTCCTGCGTTTAGTGGAGTGATCCAGTCCAGAGCCGCGGAGGAATACACAACCACCACAAATTCAAAATCAGCGCGAGCTCCGACCAACGGACATTTACCTCAGACTGAGCGCCGCTAATCACCATCCACAATAACATCTCATTCAGTTATGAGTTACAGGTTTGGAGTCTCTTACATCATTTTATGTTCAGTAATGTGAGTTTATTAGTAGTATTTGATAAGTTATACGCTCTATAGCTCTCTGTAGATAAAAGATAGTTCATCAGCTGAGATAACAATGCTAACGTTACTGAACTAGCAAAACACTGTTAGATCAGTTTACCTGCTAATACAGTAACATCATAAACTAATATAATCCCTGATAGCAAATTTACTCTGGTCCTAATCTGGTCAAGACCAGTCACTACATCTGTAACAAATCTGGCAGATGAATTTTAGCCGGCACAGATACGTTTTGCACATCTTATTTGAATTTGGGCCAGAACTGGTACAGCTCTACATTGAATTTCAATACATTTGGCGCAGATCTGGCTCAGATCTATAACTCATTTTCATATCTGGTCCAAATATGGCACAGACTCACTTATAGTTAGACCAACACTGGCCCAGCTCCACCCAACATTTTATGCTAAACATCTTCATCGCCAAAAGCGGATATGGTCCAAAACCTATAGCTTTGTTAACGTGCTCTAATAAAAGCTCTATTTTACTGTGTTAGTTTTGTTACCTTCTTACAACCACTCCAAATACAGATCTCATATCTACTCTCCTGACTTACACATATATGCATGAACATAAACAAAAAAAGTCCAGAGTTCAAAGCCATTGTGATTTAAATTTTATTTTGTAGCTTATGTTCCAGGAGACTATTAGAAATGTTTTGTGTGTGTTAAACTCATTTAGTGTAGTAAGCAAATCACTTTAGTGAGAAAAGCATTGCCAAAAAAGAAAACCACATGAACCTGTACTGAAACAAGCATTTTTAAACAAATCTTTTAAAATAATATGTCAACGTCACAGTGTGTGTTAAGAAAGGATAAGTGTTGCTTTTTTTTCTGCAAATTTAAGCATGTATTTGCTTAATTTAACATTTTAGAACAATGAAGCATAGCATTTTACATGCCATGCCAACTAAACTTTCAGGAAGGTTAAATTCATTACATAAACAATAAGTGTGTATAAATGTACAGATGCTTTATAGAAAAGATAAACATCTACTTTAACCAGTGATGCTTAATTTCATAACACAGCTATATGGTTAGAAGGATTAATTGAACATGTACTGCAGTACATAACATCTAAAAGGAAAAACAACAAGCCAATAAAAAACTACATGCAACACATACTGCATGCTACTGTAACACTGCACTGAAACATGAACTTCTGTCCAATGAAAAACATGGCTCTCCATTGTTGAAACAGGAAATACTGAGCTCATGTACATATAAAAGTGAAGGAGTGTCAGACTGTTAGTGTGTTTCTTTAAGGGGTGTAACATTGCATCACACTGCAAATCATACGTATCATGAAAAGTGAGCAATCAATTATTAATTAATTCAATCAATCATTTACATACATCATCTAATGCAACTGCACTGTTTGAACTCTTCTCAAACCGTAACATGAACTCACCCACTCCAGCATGTTCATATAATATTCCACACGACTTTCAGCTCTAATCAAGTAGTACATTTAGCAACATGAATCCATACAGTTGTTTCAAATTACTGTAAACATATTTAATCACGAACCAACTACCATTTATCTAATCATGTGCAGAGTATGTAAAAGTGGCAAAAATGTGTAAATATGCTAATCTTTATATATTGTTGCTGTTGAAATAAATGTATCATTTATTCATTATATGTGTATGTGTATTATATAACTATGTATCTCATTTTGTAATTTTATTTTTTTTTAATTTGTGTTATCTCTTGTTAAAATAACTAATGTAAATTTTAATTTGTTCTCCATGTCCTGTAAAGTTAAAAATGTATAGATACATTTACTTTTAATAGCAACAATATGTTGAGTTGCTTGTTTAACAGCTCAGTTTTCTTCATTTGACCGGACTTGATTGGCAGCAACTGCGCGAGCCTTGCCACCACCACCCCGGTCTGATGCTAAGCCAAACCATCGAATAGCCAGCTTCAGATGATTCTTCCGTACAGCCCCTGTTTAATTAAAAGGAAAAATGTTTATTTCCTAACTTCCTAAGGTATGAAGTCTATGGTCTAGATTGCAACTTTAAAACTGTACCTTTCAATACCTTTTCAGTCACATCATGCCAAAACTGCCTTGTGTATTTTAATTGATATCTATTTACTAGAAAACAAATTCTTGCATTATTACTTACATATTACTATTGTCTTGGTTGCCATAGATGCAAAAGCCATCTTCCCATTCACTCCTTTCTAGTTGATCCTTTTTAACACATTTTCTGCAAATAAAAAGCTAAACTATTCCACGTAACACGTTTCAGGTGACTGCCTGAAACTAGTAGAAATTATTTTTTTAGTAGGATCTCTTGTGTTTTAGGATTGCTGTGTTACTAAACTATGTATTTTAATGATATTTCATAAGTATATACAGTTGAAACATTTTATCCCCCCGAATCTAAAAATCAGACTAACAGAAACAATTGCGTAATCGTAACAGAAGCAGAGTGGTGCTTTGTTCACACACACACACACACACACACATATACACACACACACACACACACATATATACATACTCAAAATTCTCCCAAGCCAAGAAGGTAAACATCTTTGGAAAAATCTTTTTTTAATTCTACAGGATTCTTACATGTTTTAGTTCAGTAACAGTTACTTTGAGATTATTTTAATGTTCTAGAAAATAAACATACCAGGTTTTGTTTAGCTCCTGTGTTGCAGTCATCCTTCAGCCACATCTCAAATTGAGTCACATCAATCTTAGATGCCATGAGGAAATGAAGTTCATCAAGAAGGGAAGCCGTATCTCCCGAACCACTTGTATTGGTCAGAAGTGTGTTCACTGTTGCAGCAAGCTGAACCTGATGCTGCTTGATGTTCTCAAGGAGAGTCAAGATATGTAGTTCAGTTGCTGTAAAAGAATAATAAAAGTTTTTTAGCAATGATACAGAACCAACACTTAGTCTACTTATAACAGCTCTTTGCTCACCAGTGCATGGTACTGCATCACTGGTTCTTCCTACACGGCAGGATGGTTTGAACATGTGTCGAACTGGACCTGATGATCAGGTTTAAATTAATTGAAATATGTATTAGGTTTTATTAGGTTGATCATTGGATATTTTTAAACCCTCAAAAAAGTCAATCATATATTTTTATCAAAATATATCTTAAGAAACAATTATTAAAAAACATTAAAACATTTTAAAAATGTAACAAAATGTAACAAGTGACAAAAGTGACAAATCAAATGTCCTTATACATCCACGCTAACCTGGGCCACTTCTGTAACTGCAATTTCATTGGATCATCCTCTTAAACATTACAAGTTCATTGTAACATTTAAGGGGATGATATTAATTCTGTTGTGGGATTCTTTCAGATGTGTAAGTATTGAAGAAATAGGAAAGGTGATTACATCAAAACAATAAATGGACAGTGATGTTTATGTAATTTTAACAAAAGCAATGTAAATAGGCACATTAGTGTTAAAACCTAAACAAATTCTACAAACAAGACATAACAGGATAGCACATAAAGATTACCAGCGATGGAAACAGGCTCCTCTACATCATGCCCTGCAGGTGTGGATGTGGGATTACTGAAACAAGTCTTTGAAGTAGCTGTCCAGTTGTGGTGATAAGGACCAGAGAAAAGGGAGATTCTGGTTACAGAGTGAAGAGATCATAAAACTGTCCATGGGGGACATTTTAAATTAAAATCATTTTTGGAGACAGGATGTTACTGGATGTGTAAATTAGAATATTTCTGCCACATTCAAAAAATTACAATATCAGGAAGTATTTTTACCAACAGAACAGAAGCAGACTAACATTACTTCTAAATCAAGGAGACTGTTAAAGTACAGTGAAGTGAACAGATAAATAAAACTAAACTCAAAGCTTACCGACAACAGACAAAGGTTCCTCTGTATCAGTTCTCGAGGTAGAACGTGTCATGTGACACTTTGGAGGGACACGTGTGGTGCAGTGACTTGGAGGCCTTGCAACAGGTGGTGGTAAAGGGTGAGGTCTTTTATTCATGCCGAGCTCATTTTCTTCAGAGTCCGTGTCAAAAGTAGCGGTAACATTTTCAGAAAATGTATGTAACTATTGATTAGAGGCTACTGAACAAATCTCTCCTTTTTCATAGAAACGTCAGAATAAAATAAAAATAAATAAATCATACTTTGCCTTTCGCTATCTTTTCTTCCCTGAAACAGACATCATCAGCTTCAGACTGCAAGTCAGATGTTTGACAATACAATGATTCGTGCAGTCTATTTCATGCCTCCAAGTAATCAGCTTAAAAAGAGAATACCATGTTTTTGAATATCAACAACGCATAGGGCATTTCACAAAGCAAGATAGTCATACATTGAAACCAAATCAATAAATGAATCAATGTCCAATAGAAGAGCAGTGATTCATTTTTATTGGACAGTCCTTAACTGCTGTGTGAAAAGCTCTTTGTTTACAGCCATTGCACATATCGGTCCCAGCTTTTACACTCACCACCTGTGGTCTTATTATAACAGTCTTTCACATAAAACATAGCCAGTCAAAGGAGAAAGTAATTCAAAGAAATACTTACCTTTACGCCACAAGATCCTTACATCATATTGCTGCCAGTCATGACCAGGCGGCTCCGAAAGTCTTACTGCTTTGTTTATTTTATCATCACTTGGGTAGTTTGGCCACCATGTCTTTCCATCAGCATACCATGTACTTGGAACAATGTTTATGGTTTCATCACAAAGAAATGTCTCTACTAGATACATCTACACAGTAAAATAAAGGAAAAAGGTAAACAAGTTATTAGTGTAAACCCAGAGCAGTTTTATTAATTTTATGTAAACATTCTTCTTTATATTCATTATGAAAGCAGAAACAAGAAACTGTTATGTTTTAGTCTAAGTTTATTGTATGCATGTTATGTGTAGTTAACATAAGTTAACCACAGCTGACCTGGTCTTGTTCATGTTAACTAAAGCATTACTTCATGTTGGTTATCGACACTTAATATAAAGTGTGGAATGGATGCACTTATAAAATCACATCATTACTCGCAAAACTTGCATCTGTGCAAGTTAATGTGTTACATACACAAAATTAAATTAGCTTTACAAAAGTCTGGTTATATCAGGAGCACATAGAGTGAATAGAGTGAATATAAAAGACCAGAACATAAACAATGGAAAACACACCCGAATGTGAATAATGTAACCCAGAATGTCATATCTGCATTATTTAACCATAAAAAGAGGCAGGACTGGAAAATTCCAGGGCTGAAAAATTATTACTTGCTCTTAAAGTAAAACATTTCCAATAAAATGTCCAATATGTTGTGTATTTACAGCAGACAAGATTTCGATAAATGATAACTTGATTGGGTAAAACTTTCCATCATGCCTCCTACATTATGTATTCCCTGGTACACACTGCCAAGCAGCAGAGAAATTACAGGCACCTAAACGATGAGCCATTTAAGGTGGAACGGAGAAATGCGCTTGGGAGTGATTGTTTATCGTTAGCTACAAATAAAACAGTTAAACCAACATACTTCTATAACCAATGTCGAACAGCCACGTTAAACAAGCCTGTGATTATACATACACAGTACAGTCTACCTCACGTCTCTGTAAGAGTATTAACCACACGTTGGATCTGTCTGAAAACCTAGGGACCGTCTCAAACCCTAGTGAGTGTCTAAGTAGGCTGTCTAGGTAATGAGTGTGTAAGTAGGCTGTCTAGGTAGTGAGTGTGTAAGTAGGCTGTCTAGGTAGTGAGTGTGTAAGTAGGCTGTCTAGGTAGTGAGTGTGTAAGTAGGTTGTCTAGGTAGTGAGTGTGTAAGTAGGTTGTCTAGGTAGTGAGTGTGTAAGTAGGCTGTCTAGGTAGTGAGTGTGTAAATAGGCTGTCTAGGTAGTGAGTGTGTAAGTAGGTTGTCTAGGTAGTGAGTGTGTAAGTAGGTTGTCTAGGTAGTGAGTGTCTAAGTATGCTGTCTAGGTAGTGAGTGTCTAAGTAGGCTGTCTAGGTAGTGAGTGTGTAAGTAGGCTGTCTAGGTAGTGAGTGTGTAAGTAGGTTGTCTAGGTAGTGAGTGTCTAAGTAGGCTGTCTAGGTAGTGAGTGTCTAAGTAGGTTGTCTAGGTAGTGAGTGTGTAAGTAGGCTGTCTAGGTAGTGAGTGTCTAAGTAGGCTGTCTAGGTAGTGAGTGTGTAAGTAGGCTGTCTAGGTAGTGAGTGTGTAAGTAGGCTGTCTAGGTAGTGAGTGTGTAAGTAGGTTGTCTAGGTAGTGAGTGTGTAAGTAGGCTGTCTAGGTAGTGAGTGTGTAAGTAGGTTGTCTAGGTAGTGAGTGTGTAAGTAGGCTGTCTAGGTAGTGAGTGTGTAAGTAGTCTGTCTAGGTAGTGAGTGTCTAAGTAGGCTGTCTAGGTAGTGAGTGTGTAAGTAGGCTGTCTAGGTAGTGAGTGTGTAAGTAGGCTGTCTAGGTAATGAGTGTGTAAGTAGGCTGTCTAGGTAGTGAGTGTGTAAGTAGGCTGTCTAGGTAGTGAGTGTGTAAGTAGGCTGTCTAGGTAGTGAGTGTGTAAGTAGGCTGTCTAGGTAATGAGTGTGTAAGTAGACTGTCTAGGTAGTGAGTGTGTAAGTAGGCTGTCTAGGTAGTGAGTGTGTAAGTAGGCTGTCTAGGTAGTGAGTGTGTAAGTAGGCTGTCTAGGTAGTGAGTGTGTAAGTAGGCTGTCTAGGTAGTGAGTGTGTAAGTAGGCTGTCTAGGTAGTGAGTGTGTAAGTAGGCTGTCTAGGTAGTGAGTGTGTAAACAGATTACGGAGACGCTCTAGTTAGAGAGAGACTGCGTCACGGCTTGTTCCCGCCCACTGCAGCACGCCACCGGTGGTTTAGCTGGTTGCTAAGATACCGGCCGGCACCCAAAACAATAGCCCGAGGCTTAAAAATCTGCTAGCATAAATGCTAATGTCTGGAGTATAAAAGTGTAAATGGTGAAGGACTCGTTACAGAGTTGATAATAAAATACTGTTTTGTGTGATTATATGACCAGAAACACATTAAAACTCCAGAGAATCAAAATAACTCATATTTTAAAACCACTTCACTGCTCGTAGATTAGCCTGTGCTGCATCATGGGATTGTCTTAGCGGCTGAGGAAGCGTTCAAAGATTTCTTAAAATCAGGTCTAAATAAGGTTCCTCAGTAGACAGTATGTTTAAGGTGTGTAAGTATTGGGACAGTCTACATGTCGGGAGTTCATACTATGATGTAAATGCTGTCTATGTAGACCCTCACTAGGTTTTGAGACCCACCCGTTATTTCATCTGGAGGAAGGAAGGAGTCGAATGAAAAGAATCAAACGGAAAGAAGGTGAATCAATTAGCTGAGTCAAATGGAAGGAAAGCTGGTGAATTAAACTGCTTAAATCATTTTAAAATGTAAAACTGTGTAAACTCCTCTAAAGAAGTGTTCCTGTGTCTCATCTGTGCTTTTCTCTTGCACCTGTGTCTGGCTACAGCTAGCTAGTTAGTGAAAAATAGTATTTTTAACTATGTTTATTAAGCATGGTACATTTGTTCAAGAAACAACACATATGTAGCTATTATTCATTTATTTATTTATTTTTTGCCTCACATTTTTGGGCAAAGGGAACCTGGCAATTACTGAATAACAGTTATCACCAAAAAAAACATTCAATATATATATATATGAAAAATGTAAAATAATTAGTTTGCTTTTGTACTGTAGCTGTACGTGATTCACATAGGTACCAAGTGGCAGTGTTAGGACCGCTTTTGGACCAAATATGCAGACCAGATTTGATATGCCGACACGCAGACAGATCTGTAACAGACTCAGCTATTATAAGACAGTGCCGTATTGGATCCAGTCCAAATCCCAAAAACAGAGGTGACTGAAACTGTATTTTCTGTTCAGAAATCTAATATTTGTTATTAAACCTACTTTGAATATGATAAATCACATACATATGCTTGACTGAAAGTTTTGTTTTAAAACTGGTTTTAGTTATTTTACATGGTAAATTAACGATTTCTGTTTTTATAATATTTAGCTAAATGTTGGTTAAATGGTTAAAGCTAACAGTGCATATTGATTAATATCCTACACATTTTAAGTGAACTAAATAATTCATAAGCCAGTTTAGAAAATCACAATGCATGAGATTTAATTAATATTAATAAAAAGTCTAACAAAAGTGCCAAAGCTGTAGAATAACTGCAGTGATATATACAAACACATATTTATCTGAAGTACATTAACGTACTAACATGATTTACAGAGAATCTCATCCCAATAGAACTCCAGTTAATCAATACAGTCGATTAGAAAAACACAATGTGTAGAGAATGAACTGCACTGTTAATCTCTACTATAAAACATCATGATGTAGTACCAGCTTATGACCACAAGATGTCCCTCATGTTACACACATACAGTGAAAATCAATAAAATAAAGGCCATGAACTTGAATATCTTAGTTTTTTAGTTATTTATAAATTTGAGATTTGTTGTAATGATTGAGATTTTGAAGGTTTGTTGTGAGACGGTGAATTCTAAACATGAGAACGTTATTGATCTGTAGGATCCTGCAGTGTTTGAACCTCAGATAGACCATCAATAATATCTGTATAATATCTGTATAATAATAGACCATCAATGTATAATCTGTTTTACACACGTCCTGAGATAGATCTTTAAGTCAGATCAGGTAGATTATTATGAGTAAAAGTCTTCTGAGTGTCTCAGCATGTTTGTACTGCTTGTTAAAGTCTTTCACTGTTTGAATATGACAGTGATTTGAAGGAATCCTGATCCATTCTGTCAGAAACTGTAACATGAAGCTGTTTATAAGTGGATAACTTCTCTGAATTAGTTTAATTACTTCATTAGTTTCTTTATTTGTAAGTAAATGTGATTCAGTGGTGGTTAAACAGTTTCCTGTACTTTGTCTACTGACATGAACTGTTAAATAATCTAAATATGTTATTGTTTGGGTAATTTTGGTCTCTGAGCTAAACTGGATGAAGTTACTGTCTAAATGAGTTTAACTGGACATACAAGCAGTCGGTACCTTTTATCTGATATTTAACAACCGTACGACTCTCTGTAGCAAGAACGCTGTTAACTGTAGTTCAGATAATTTAATATCTAAACATGCTGCTGTAAAATTACTACTTTCTAATTTGTGTTTGTAGGAACTTTTTGAAGGTGTCAGTAGATTTAAATGGCTATGATCCACTTTTTAATCCCACTAATCAGTTCTGTCCTCTCTTTCTCCTCCTCCTCTCTTTCTCCTCCTCCTCTCTTTCTCCTCCTCCTCTCTTTCTCCTCCCCCTCTCTATGACACTGTAAACAACACAGAACCAGGAAGTTCCTCCTACTCAGTTCAGAGAAACGAAACTGATCTCAGAGTGCTGCTCTCTCTCCGTCTAGCAGTTCAGGAAAATGGCCAGTATCTCAGTAGATCATGACCAGTTCAGCTGTCCAGTCTGTCTGGATCTGCTGAAGGATCCAGTGACTATTCCTTGTGGACACAGCTTCTGTATGGTGTGTATTAACGGCTGCTGGGATCAGGAAGATCAGAAGGGGGTCTACAGCTGCCCCCAGTGCAGAGAGACTTTCACTCCAAGACCTGTTCTACGCAGAAACAACGTAATGGCTGAAGTGGTGGAGAAACTGAAGAAGACAGAACTCCAAGCTGCTTCTCCTGCTCCCTGTTACGCTGGACCTGGAGATGTGGAGTGTGATTTCTGCTCTGGGAGAAAACTCAAAGCCGTCAAGTCCTGTCTGATGTGTCTGGCCTCCTTTTGTGAAACTCATCTTAAACCTCACTCTGAAGTTCCTGCTTGGAAAAAACACAAGCTGGTGGAAGCGTCTTCACAGCTACAGGAGAAGATCTGCTCTCAGCACGATGAAGTGATCAAGATCTTCTGTCGTACTGATCAAAGCTGTATCTGCTATTTCTGCACTATAGAAGAACACAGAGGACACGATACAGTCTCAGCTAGAACTGAGAGAAGCGAGAAACAGGTGAGAACTAGAACTCTTTAGGAATCAGTTGATGTTAATTGTAATCTAGAGTCTCATTAATCAGCTGGATGATTAAACTGTTTCAGTTCCTACATTCAAGGATTGATTTTAAAGCATGTATTAAAATGTTGTGTATGTAGGAAGTGTTCAGTAAACAGGTCAGACCAGTCAGTGATCATGTG
>CM038726.1:4559061-4642376 GCA_021613375.1 Megaleporinus macrocephalus
TACGAGAGTGGAGAGAGTTTTGATGTCGTAGCTCTTGATCAATAAAAAGTCTTTGATTATGTATCGAGAACTTACTTATGGGACGTACTGAGAATGTATAGTTTTCCTGAAAGGTTCATAAAGATGATCATGTGTTTATCTGCAGAGTCCAATATTCAGATTACTGTAACATGGTGGATCATTTTGTGCAGCTATGTTTTAGCAGTAAGTCCTTTAATAGCCTAAATCAGAAACGATGAACGGCTACGAGGAGTGAGATTAGGTGAAAGAGAAGTAGTGATATCTGCTCACGCTGATGATATAACAGTTTTTATAAAGTCTAAAGAAGAACTAGATCTAATATTGGAGAACTTCATTTGTATGAATGTGGATCAGGAGCAGCTCTTAATGTGTTCAGATCAGAATGTGTTTGGATTTAGAGACTCTACAGTAAATATTTACAGTGAATATTCCAGAAAATCAGCATTTAAATGTCTATTTCTGGTGTTTCTGTAGGTAATGAGGGCTGTGTAGATATTTTTAATTAACTGGAAAAGTAAAGTAAGGTTATCAGAGAAGAAGTGAATATATGTAAGATCGTGAGTGAAGTTCTAAAACTAGAATAAATATAGTAAAGACTTTTATTTTATCTAAACTTTTCTTCTGATCATGTGTTTTTCCACCTACAGATAAATGACTGAAGACTTTAAATAAGCTGTGTTGTAATTGTATATGGGACTCCACGCGTGAAGAGACTAATCGAGAACTGCTGTAGAAGAGAAAGGAGTTAGGAGGTTTAGAAGATATAGAGTTTTCAATGAAGACCAACATTTCTATTTGTAAAATTCTAGCAAGTGGTATTTCTAGACTAGCGGTTTGGAAATATTACTAACTGGAAGCAGAAAACAGGCGGAGCTAGAACATCAGTGCAGTACTCTAAATGATTACATAGTGATTTTATTAATAAATATAAAGATGTAGATATAGATTGTGTTAATGATTCAAATAAAAACATTTATGATGTAATCATTGATTAAGTATGTGGTAAGATGGTAGATGTTAAAGATCTATTGGCGGAGAATAAACCGTGTAGTATGAGCACGTGCCCAGCACTACGCTTATTACGTAACTATGTGAATGGGCAGCGCTGCGTCAGTGGAGTAGCTCCAGAGTTTGAGCAGCGGTGTGTTTGATTGATGGAGCTTGGCCGCCACCGTGTGGTCACATTGAGGAAATGCAAGTCCTGGTGGGGATCAATAAGGTGGAGCGTCGGTTGGATGAAGGGTGGGGGATGGGGGTCTTTACCCTCAGTCTCTCAGGCTGTGACTTGTTTAGCAGCGACGGGGCGGTGTGTTCGCCTACTCGAATATTCTCAAAGTGCTCTAGATAAGCACTCTGGCTTTCTCCCAGTGTTCTAGATAATCACTAACTTTCTCCAAGTGTTCTAGATAATCACTCTGACTTTCTCCTGGTGTTCTAGATAATCAATCTGACTTTCTCCTGGTGTTCTAGACAATCACTAAATTTCTTCTAGTGTTCTAGATAATCACTCTGACTTTCTCCCTGTGTTCAAGATAATCACTCGGACTTTCTCCCGGTGGTCTGAATAATCACACTGACTTTCTCCCAGTGTTCGAGATAATCACTCTGATGTTCTCCCAGTGTTCTAGATAATCACTCTGGCTTTTTCCCAGTGTTCTAGATAATCGCTAACTTTCTCCCAGTGTTCTAGATAATCACTCTGACGTTCTCCCAGTGTTCTAGATAATCACTCTGACTTTCTCCTGGTGGTCTGAATAATCACTCTGGCTTTCTCGCAGTGTTCTAGATCATCACTAACTTTCTCGCAGTGTTCTAGATAATCACTCTGGCTTTCCCCCAGTGTTCTAGATAATCACTAACTTTCTCCCGGTGGTCTGAATAATCACACTGACTTTCTCTCAGTGTTCTAGATAATCACTAACTTTCTCCCAGTGTTCTAGATAATCACTCTGGCTTTCTCTCGGTGTTCTAGATAATCACTAACTTTCTCCCAGTGTTCTAGATAATCACTCTGGCTTTCTCGCAGTGTTCTAGGTAATCACTCTGGCTTTCTCGCAGTGTTCTAGATAATCACTAACTTTCTCCAAGTGTTCTAGATAATCACTCTGACTTTCACCCGGAGGTCTGAATTATCACACTGACTTTCTCTCAGTGTTCTAGATAATCACTAACTTTCTCCAAGTGTTCTAGATAATCACTCTGACTTTCACCCGGAGGTCTGAATTATCACACTGACTTTCTCTCAGTGTTCTAGATAATCACTAACTTTCTCCCAGTGTTCCAGATAATCACTCTGGCTTTCTCTCAGTGTTCCAGATAATCACTCTGGCTGTGTTTGATGGTGTGATTGATGTTTAGTGTGGAGTTGGATCCACTTGTAGTGAGATTTTGAAAATGATCAGTAAATTAATTTAAAATGAAAGTATTTAGTACTGAATGGTTTCTCTGATACTCTGGATGATCGTTTATATTAAAATAAAGCTCCTGATAATAAGACTAGTTTATTTTATAGCAGTCTTATTTTAACTCGTGCGTGGTGTTCTGTCAGTGGTCTCTGTAGGTGGGCGTTGCGCGTGACTCCTGCTCCCTGACTTGGTTTTAACTAGGTCCAGTAGAGGAACATAATAAGCTTCAGTGGGTTTGTGCTTTACAAGTTCTTTACTCGTCTAGAGAGAAAGATCAATCACGTCCGGAAGAGGAAAGGAAGAAAAGGGTCTCGGTATAGGGTCTCGGTAAAGGGGGCGCTAAGCGTCACCGTAAAGTGCTCCGTGATAACATCCAGGGGATCACCAAACCAGCTATCCGCCGTGTGGCTCGCCGTGGTGGTGTGAAGCGTATCTCGGGTCTGATCTACGAGGAGACCCGCGGTGTGCTGAAGGTGTTCCTGGAGAACGTGATCAGGGACGCTGGTACCTACACCGAGCACGCCAAGAGGAAGACCGTCACCGCCATGGATGTGGAACACGAGACTGGACCACTACTCACACCCAACGGCTCTTTTAAGAGCCCCCCCATATAACACGAAAGGAGCTGTTCTGTATGATCTACTCAGTAATAATACATTCTCTAGAGTGTTTCTGTTTCATCGTGTTTCTCAGACAGTCTGTGATAAAGCTGTTTAAATAGAATACACGAATAACGAGAGATGAGACTGACAGTCCTCACACATTTCAAATATTAGAAGTGTTTAAACTGTATTTATATTTTTATATATATTATAAACTGTTACATACTGAATATGCCTGATAGGAGCTAAATGTACTGTACAGGACACACAGTAGATGAAATGTTGACTGTTATCCAATGGTCGTTAGACACCACTGGAGGGGGCGGGGTCTAGTATATTTGAATATGGGAGTGTAAATAATCCGGGTACCGGACGCACCTCCTCATTCTTCAATTCTACTGGAAGATGATAATGATACCGGAACCGGCCAGGTCCGTCCCGAAGAAGGGCTACAAGAAAGCCGTGACCAAGGCGGCCGGTAAGGAGGAGAGAAGCGCAGAAGGAGCAGGAAGGAGAGCTACGCTATCTACGTGTACAAGGTCCTGAAGCAGGTCTGTCCCGACACCGGGATCTCCTCCAAAGCGATGGGCATCATGAACTCGTTCGTCAACGACATCTTCGAGCGCATCGCCGGTGAGTCTTCCCGTTTGGCTCATTACAACAAACGCTCCTCCATCACTTCCAGGGAGATCCAGACCGCCGTGCGCCTGCTCCTTCCCGGTGAGCTGGCCAAGCACGCCGCGTCCGAGGGCACCAAGACCATCACCAAGTACACCAGCTCCAAGTAAACAGTGACGCTGACTTTATCCAACCCAACGGCTCTTTTCAGAGCCACGTTTTCAACAAGAGAGCGAGTTCTGTTCACTTTGTGATCCTGTATGGAAATAATACTTTATTACTTTGGAGTAAATGTTCCCGCCTTTTCTTAATCTGTCCATCTGTTTCTCTCTATTTTCTTTATTTTACTTCCAACATTCATTTATATACATTTTATATTTATACATAAACAGTGTGTGGTATTTAACTATGTTTTAATGAAATAAGCCGATAATTTGCTAAAGCAAAAATAAACACCCTTATTTCTTTTTTTTTTACATGCTAGCATAAATGCTAATGTCTGGAGTATAAAGTGTAAATGGTGAAGGACTCGTTACAGAGTTGATAATAAAATACTGTTTTGTGTGATTATATGACCAGAAACACATTAAAACTCCAGAGAGAATCAAAATAACTCACATTTTAAAACCACTTCACTGCTCCTAGATTAGCCTGTGCTGCATCATAGGATTGTCTTAGTGGCTGAGGAAGCGTTCAATGCTTCCTTAAACTCTAAATAAGGTTCCTCAGTAGACAGCATGTTTAAGGTGTGTAAGTATTGGGACAGTCTACATGTCGGGAGTTCATACTATGATGTAAATACTGTCTATGTAGACCCTCACTAGGTTTTGGGACCCACCCATTATTTCATATGGAGGAAGAAAGGAGTCGAATGAAATGAATCAAATGGAAAGAACGCAAATCAATTATCTAGCTAACAAAAACAGGTCCCCAGGACGTCCCCCGAACCAACACTGCGGACGTCCCCTTGTAGGGTCGCCAAAAGTTTACTGGGGACATTCTTATAGGACGTTCGTAGGACTACCAGGAAACCTCCAGGAGACCATGAGGGAACGTTTATGGAAAGTCCTTTAAATGTCTCTTTCGACGTTCTTGGGACATTTGTAGGACCACCACGAAACCTTCAGGAGACCATGAGGCAACGTTTATGGAAAGTCCTTTAAACGTCTCTTTCGACGTTCTTGGGACGTTTGTAGGACTACCACGAAACCTTCAGGAGACTATGAGGCAACGTTTATGGAAAGTCCTTTAAATGTCTCTTTCGACGTTCTTGGGACGTTTGTAGGACTACCACGAAACCTTCAGGAGACTATGAGGCAACGTTTATGGAAAGTCCTTTAAATGTCTCTTTCGACGTTCTTGGGACGTTTGTAGGACTACCACGAAACCTTCAGGAGACTATGAGGCAACGTTTATGGAAAGTCCTTTAAATGTCTCTTTCGACGTTCTTGGGACGTTTGTAGGACCACCACAGCCTTATTTGTAGTTTATTTGTATAATGATATGCGCGGATTTGAAATGCATGCGTAACGTCTAATACAACGCACTACCAGCGCTGGGCTCGGCGTACATTTCACTTCCACAGCACAGAAACCTTTAATATTCATTTCCTCCTGCACTGTTAACTTCTTACCTGATGATTAAGGCTCGTGCACCCGTTTATGTTCTGAACTGGACGCCAACTGTTTCACCTCTTCCGTGTCATTTTCTTCCAGTAACTAAAACACAGACCACCTTTCACAACCGCTCGTAGCGCTCTCGTTCTTAAGAATGTTCGTTACTTTACGAGAGCTTTTTAAAACAATTCTTAACCAAAGTACTAGGTAGACTTACTTGAGTAACCTGACCCATTTGTAATTCACTACGTGCTTCTTTATTTACCGTCAGAAACAACAATTTCTAACCAGCTCAAATACTTTAGAACTGAGTGTATTTATTTAAAAGCCTGATTACACAGACATCATGATCTTCATCCTCTGGTACCAGATAAAGAACTTCAGAAGATCTAAAAAGAAAGCCCTCACTGGCTGCTGCAGTATAATGTACATTTATCTTCATTTCAAATCTCATTATAACGTCATGTATCCCACATAGCAAAAGTGATTTAGCCCAGATCCGGTACAAATCATCCAGAAGTTCTGGCCCGGGTCCGTACAGATCCTATTACACTTTATATATAAACACATATATACTTTTCATATAGATTAAAACAAGAATGCTATATTTCAATTAATTACATTTAAACATAAGCATATACAAAATAAATAATTCATAAGCAACAGCCTTTAACGTTTTTATTCCACACAATATTAACAAACAGCCATTTCCTACATTGATCAGAGCATTCTTGGACACTGAGACTTGACACTGAGCATCATTTCTTATGAGAGCAGCCTAAAAAGGAAACACAAAAGATTAATTATGATGTATCATAATAAAACAACTTCATTTAAAGTAATTTCAATTCTATTGGGACAGCTGACAAGCAGGTGTTATAAAATAAATAATAAATAAGACAAAAGTATATGACAGGGTATGTATATTAGCAAATATAAAGTTTCACATACACCCATCAATAAACAACTTTACAAATAATGTTCTGAGATTAGACATTACTTAAAGTCAGACTACTGACCAGAAAATATCCTGTTACCTGAAGCGGCCCAATAAAAAAATAAATTTGTGGGGGCAGGCTTCCCCTCTAGTTACGCCACTGGTGCAAAAGTTTGTTTTAAAATAACAGAGGTGTGTGTGTGTGTATATATATACATATATAACTTTTGAGGGATTATGATCAGGTGATTATGTAATGATAATCTTGACAGGCCTACTGTTGGACTCTGTCAACTGTATTTAAACTGTTCCACATTATGAACTAAGACAAAAGAAACAAGGCAAATGGGACAGAATATTGTAGAAATTATAAAAAAAAAGAAATAAAGAAAAAAACTCCATTTTTAATTAGCTCTATTTTTATTCCTTTCAATTTACTCCCCAGTGTTAATCTTAATTAGCTCTATTTTTATTACTTTAAATTTACTCCCCAGTGTTAATCTTAATTAGCTCTATTTTTATTACTTTAAATTTACTCCCCAGTGTTAATCTTAATTATCTCTATTTTTATTACTTTAAATTTACTCCCCAGTGTTAATCTTAATTAGCTCTATTTTTATTCTTTTAAATTTACTCCCCAGTGTTAATCTTAATTAGCTCTATTTTTATTACTTTAAATTTACTCCCCAGTGTTAATCTTAATTAGCTCTATTTTTATTCCTTTAAATTTACTCCCCAGTGTTAATCTTAATTAGCTCTATTTTTATTCCTTTAAATTTACTCCCCAGTGTTAATCTTAATTAGCTCTATTTTTATTCTTTTAAATTTACTCCCCAGTGTTAATCTTAATTAGCTCTATTTTTATTACTTTAAATTTACTCCCCAGTGTTAATCTTAATTAGCTCTATTTTTATTCTTTTAAATTTACTCTCCAGTGTTAATCTTAATTAGCTCTATTTTTATTACTTTAAATTTACTCCCCAGTGTTAATCTTAATTAGCTCTATTTTTATTACTTTAAATTTACTCCCCAGTGTTAATCTTAATTAGCTCTATTTTTATTCCTTTAAATTTACTCCCCAGTGTTAATCTTAATTAGCTCTATTTTTATTACTTTAAATTTACTCCCCAGTGTTAATCTTAATTAGCTCTATTTTTATTACTTTAATAACGAACGGGGAGACCCTCAGGATTACGATGGTGTAAGCTATTATACTCTGAAATGTAGCAGTATTTAAATAAAAAATAAAGAATAGCTTTTCCGGACAGTAACACGCCCCCTAGCGCCGCCACTACTTCTGCGTTTCTCCCACGCGTAAAGGCTCTCAGCCGCCACAGGGACACACCACCAAAACCACAACAGACCAGCCACATACCTCAGAGTGTCAGCTTCAAACGAGACCAAACTTGTGTTTTTCCATCAATTCGATCGTTAATAATCCGCCATTTTGTGGAAGGAGTACTCCGGAGATCCAACAGGTCAGAACAAAAACCTTCGAATTAAAAAAATTATTAAAATATCTTACAGTTCGAAATCCGCATTTTCGCCAAAAACGTGTCAACCAAGTCTGTGGACCAATCAGGCGCGGAGATATCTGGACACGTAACCGAGAAGGCGGGTGGGTTAGAGAAACGGGTGGGTTTTTGAGACTCAGCACGCATTCAGTGCGCAGAGCGCAGAGAGGAAGCGCGCCACGCAGGAGATACACAGACACAAAACAACGATAAAACATTAACTATGAACCCTAAACAAAGTCCCAAACCAAAGAAAAGGATATTTTATGATGTTTAAGAGTGATTAGTAAAGCTCAAAAGGAAGAGTAACGGCGGCGATCTACTGAAATCGGGCAGCAGAGGGAGTTTTACACCAGATAAACAGCTCCAAACCATACCAAAATAAAAGTACAGTCTGAGGCTATAAACTGACTGAGTTTTTTCCAAGAAGATAATTTAGTTATGGACTTATAATAAACATGTAAAATATGGTAAAAATGGCCTAAAAATCATACATGACATTATTTTGTCAAGGAAAGTGAATAAACACATTTTTAGATGTGGGAGTTATAAGAATATAACATATACACATATATACATATTTTTTTGCAGTAAAATCAGCTGTTTTCATTTTGGGGAGGTTGGGGGACCTTGGACACCCCAAAAGACCAGTGGGGGGGACCCCTGTTCACTCTCTACTCCAGCTTGAATAACTTCTAATCAGTAAAAGAAATCAACTCCAATTTTTTTCTGGTGACTGTAGACACATGCAGAAACACTTTTCTAAAGGAAAAAGTCTGGGGACACATAAACTCTATTTTTGGTAGGCACTAAAATTGAAATTTTAAAATAAAAAATGGTTTTTTTTGTTGTTTTCAGCATATTTGGAGCATTGCAGATTAATTTCAATGCCTTTTAGTGCTTCTAGTACAAATTTGAAGGCTTTTCAGGAACATTACATCTTGAACATTACACTAATTTATGCAGTGTTTCAGTGAAAAGCTTCAAGATTTGGGTCTGTATTTTCAGGCGGAAATTGGTAAAAAGGGGGGTACGGTAAAGAGGTTAAAGATATACTTCAAAGTAACATCACCTAAAGTACTCAGTTATTATTAATACACAGGGACAAAGAATTGTATTTTTGTGATATAGAGTTCATGCTAATGTATCTTTGGGGACCATAACTTCGATTAGACACTGTATTCCATTTTACACTGACCTGAATTTATGATCAGACCAATGCATTGAAATGTGGAGAAACCTCACTGATTAACAATCAATCAATCAATCAATCAATCAATCAACCTTTATTTATTCTCGGAAATACATTGAGGGGTGACCCTCATTTTCAATGCAGCCGAGCATATACAATTAAAGGGATTGAAAACAAAATGAGCAAAAATAATAAATAAAATATAAATTTTAAATAAACATTTAATATAGATGCATAAAAAATAATGTATAAAATGTTAGAAAATTATTATAAAAGAATATAAAAGAATATAAAATAAACATATTACATACACCAAGATAATAAAAAGTTGAAATGCTAATAAAAAATACTCAATAAAACAATCACGATAAAAAATTGATAATTATAATAATAAAATAATAAAGATAATAAATAATAAAAAAATTAAAAAGATAATAATAATAAAAAATAACTAAAATAAAAGTAAAATAAAACAAACGTAAAATAATAATAATAAGAAGAAGAAGAAGAAGAAGAAGAAAAATAAAATCCTAATAGAGAGATTTATTCATTTAAAACAATCACAGGCTTTCTGATGGTGATTAGAAACTAAAAGTTTAAAATGGTTCAGTGATCCCAGCGAGCTGAGCTTCAGAGTTTCCTGGAGAGAGTTCCAGCTCGCTGGTGCACTGTAGCTAAAAGCAGATTTTCCCAGTTCACTAAAAACTCTCGGTACCTGACAGGTGATCCAGCCACTAGAGCCAGTCTGATACTTATTGTTATTTATTGAAATCAGAGAAGAGATGTAAACTGGCAAATGGCCAGAGAGTGATTTATAGATAAAAATAAGCCAATGAGATTCTCTTCCTGCAGCTAGTGAGGACCAACCAACTCTATCATAGAGTCTGCAGTGGTGAGTACTGTGAGGGTCTCCAGTTCTAAATCTCAGAGCAGAGTGATAGATTGAATCTAGCGGTTTGAGGGCACTGGTGGACGCTTTATTATAGATTACATCACCATAGTCCAGGACTGCAAGTATGGTTGCCTCCACTATTCTTTTCCTAGCGTACGCATACAATGAATATGTACTCTGAAGATCGAAATATAAATTGCTTTTGGTAATATAATTATTAATTTTTAATTATAATAACCTGCAATCCTTCCAAACTAATACTTAAGTACAGTACTCAATTAAATGTATAAAGATATATGATACAATATGATATATATGATATTATATAACGTGCTATGATATGATATGCTACATTCACAGCAATTTATTGGATAGTACTGCGGCGGAACCTTGTTACGAAACTATGACATCACACGGCTCAGCCAATAGTAGCGATCGAGCTAAACTAAGCGTCAACTCTAGCCTGGTACAGAGCAGGTTTGTACAAATGTATATGTTGCTGTGATAACTGAGCGAGGCTTAAGTCTAGCCTCTTTCATGGAACCAAATTTGAGCAAAATGAGCCAGACTTGTCTTAAAAAGCCTGGCTTACTGAGTTAGCTCGCTTCGTGGAATAGCCCCCAAATTAAAGAGGGAACGTTTGTATGTGTTTGTTGTTGTTGTTTTTTATTTTATCTTATGGGGAAGACACAAGGCCATTCACAAACGACTAATTAAAAGCTAAATTGGATATTTGTGCTCATTATCTCTTTTTTCTGAGGATATTAGGAAGGTCCTCGAGAAAACACTGGAGGGTAGAGACATAGTGAGCAGTCTTGACACCAAACGGTGTCTCTCGCTCAAGCAGTGGAGGACTATGGTTAGAATCCTAATGAAATCGAGCAGTTCCTAGAGACGTGAGTGTGCTGTTGTGACTGATGTTGCGGTGTGACTACTTGGTGTGTGAGTGTTTGTAAATACATCAGATCTCTGTTTACAGTGCAGCATCAGAAACAAAGAAAAACATGGCCTCGTCTTTAGTGACTGAATGTCTAAGGGATCAGCAAGTAAAGGACAATGTAAGTACCGGTAAACATCAACACACATGAGACTCTGGGTGTGAAATATGTTATTTTAGCTCTGACATGTTAAAGAATATTTGATAAACAGGTTATCAGACCAAGAAAGGTTTTGGGGAACTGCCTCGCTGATTCTAATGAGATCCTCTTTTAGACAATATTGACAGAATGGCATTATCAATGTAGAACAGTGTGTTTATGGAAAATCAAACAGGTTGTAACTCACTGTTTACGCTACAGTCCACATGTTTGGTATTGCTGTTAAGTTTTCATTGAAGTGCACTAATTAGCCACAACTTTAAAACCACCTGTGAAGGAGAGAGATCTCACAGAGATCTACATGTTCTAGAATGTGGGGAGGTGTCCCACCCATTGTCAGGAACAGGTAGATTTGTCCCACCCAAAAGTTAAACCACAGAAAAAGACACAGATGTTCCCTAACTCCCGCACTAGTGGTAACCAGGAGGAAAAGTGAACACAGACCCAAATGGTGTTAAACACCCTACAACACGCTACCCAAAGTGTGTACAGGAACCAGTGTAGATTTACAGTTTATTTACAATCAGCAAACAGAGCAAACGGGGCAAACGGGGCAAAACACAGACGCAGACTGTGTGAGAATTTTATGATGAACGGACCAATAGAAACGCTTTAAAATAGCTTGGAAATAATTCTGGTTCCATTGACTCACATTGAAAGTAAAGAAAGTTTTTAGCCTCTCCTGTAAAGTTCCAGTTTTGGAGATACTTGTTTTTCAACTTGTTCAACTTTGTCATTTACAGAACTTTATTTATTTATGATTTTATAATTTACTACAGATTCTATTAATCTATAATTAAAAACTAACCTGGTTCATTGTGTAAACAGTGTCAGTAATATTCTGAATGTATCTATAAGATAATCATCATATTCAATATATAAATCATTATTTATCACATAATCTCACAGATGATCCAAAACCAATAACAAAGAACCCAGCGTAGAGCGGCTGAGTGAATGTGGTGTGGACTGTGTGTAGGAGGGTCATTGTATCAGAGACGCTGTAGAAGGACAGAGTTCCTGCACTGTGATCCACATACACTCCTATTCTGGAGGATGAAGGTCCTGAGATCTCAGTCTCAATGTTGTTGTGTCGGAAACAGAGAGAGGGAGAACATTGCAGACTCCAGGACTGACTGTTGAATCCAAACACACATTCATCACTTCCTCCTTTCCTGCTGATCCCTTTATATGAGACTGATATGAACACAGTTCCTCCCTTACTGCTCCTCTCAACCTCCCAGTAACAGCGTCCACTCACACTCTCCTTACTCAAAACCTGTTTCCAGTCAGTAAATCTCTCTGGATGATCAGAGTAACTCTGGTTATTACTGATCGTCACCACTCTGTTCTTCTCAGACAGACGGAGGTTATGATGTGCTGTGTTGGGATCCAGAGTCAGTGGACAGAAATCTAAAAGAAAGAAAGAAGAAGATGAGTATTTAAGATTGTTACTCAGTGGATGTGTTTATTATGAGAGTAATACAGTTACTGTATTTGTTTATAGTCTTAAATATCTGGACACTCAATATTTTATACACTGCCTCAAAATAAACAAGCACATTTATATTTAAACACCAGAAACATATAATCACCTGTACAGTATGTGTGTGTGTGTGTGTGTGTATGTGTGTGTGTGAGTGTTTGTGTGTGTGTGTTTGTGTGTATGTGTGTGTGTATGTATTTGTGTGTGTGTGTGTTTATGTGAGTGTGTGTATGTGTGTGTGTGTGTGTGTGTGTGTGTGTGTGTGTGTGTGTGTGTGTGTGTGTTGTTACTCATACACTGCAGAAAATCTTCTCTGTTTTTTGGTTCTGAGGATAAAATCTGAACTGCTGCAGCTGTAGAGACACACAAACACAACAATCCAGAACATCAATAGAATAAAATAAAATAAAATAAAATAAAATAAAATAAAATAAAATAAAATAAAATAAAATAAAATAAAATAAAACAGAACATCAATACACTCAAAAAAGTGGTTTTGAATGGCTGTTGGTTTTACATACACTAATTGATTACTCTTCCCCTCAGAGCTCTGTGTCTCTACTTGAATGAAGAGCCGGATGATCTCATTCGTGAATATATGGTCAGTAAATGTGTTGAATTATTGGTCAAACACACTACGTTGCCTAAACTATCCGCTCACCTGCCTTGTGTTTGGTGATGTAAGGCTTGGAGGTTAAGCTATTTTGAAGGCCACATGAAGTTTGGAGGTCTGTAGTGAGGTTGCCCTCTGTGCACTATGCTCCTCAGCATCTGCTGACCTCGCTCCGTCATTTGTAGCTTCCATTGTTATAATAGCACTGACAGTTGGCTGTGGAATATTTAGTAGTGAGGAAATTTCACAACTGGACTTGCACAGGTGCTGCATCCTATCAGGGTACCACAGTGCTGGAGTTCACTGAGCTCCTGAGAGCATCGACCCGTTCTTTCACTGATGTTTGTAGAAGCAGTCTGCATGACTAGCTGCTGCTTTTATACACCTTTGGCCGTTGAAGTGATTAGAACCGGAGTTCAATGATTTGGATACTTTGACAATGTAGTGTATTTGAAAACCCATATGGAAATTGGTGTACTATGAATAAATGATTTCTGTTTTTATCTTTCTTTTTCTGTGGGTTTCTGATGTGGCCGCTATTCAGCAGGGAGTTGACGGGACTTTCTTGGAGATCTATGCAACCAGAGTCGAGGGAGCTGAAGTCATGGACCATCCTGCAGATGTTGGAGTGGTAATCGAAGGTGTTGTGGTTCTGGAAGACCTTGCCAGTGTGTCTCTTGCCATTGCATTGTTGCTTGGATTAATTTATGCCTTTAACTTGAGTTACCCTCCCAAATTCAGATATACATTTGAGGTAATCCAGAAACTGTTTCTGGACCTAGATGCTAACAAACTGTCACACAAAGTTCAGGCTCTGAAGACCAAGCTCTTCAGTGAGTTGGAGTAGGGTTAGTTCATGATGGTCTTGATTTTGGAAGAATTAAGCTTGTGACATGGTGCTAATTATATGTTACAATGTGTACTGGATTATTATTGAGGTTATTGTTGTTGCATTTTGCTGAGAGATTTAGTTAAAGTAGTTTAGTTAAATATATGCTGCATGGTTAAACATTTCAAAATCTGATTTTTGTTCACGATCAGAATGGAGCATTTTTTTTGAGGCGCCTTCAGTGTGATGTATTGTTTATATATCTATATATATATATATATACTTATCATTTACATTCTACAAGGTTTGGACAGCCATTTTGGATGTGTAGCATTTACTGGCACATGCTGTTAAAATTTGGAAGAACAAATATTTGATGGTTCCTACCTTTATGTCAGGGTTAATTGATATGTATATCTCATTAAAATATATCAAATACATCATATTTTCTACTTCCTAGGCAAAAATATCAGATTCAGTTCTTTTATTTCACCTGATTTTAGATAATCACTTCTACTCTAATTAGAATATCCACTTTTCTGATTTGTGGCCTGAGCATTAAACATAATGAGCCCACTGGCCAGATATTTTAGCTTGTGGTCTCTATGGTATATGTTTATTTGAACTTTATATTGAGCAGACATGCCTCACCTAGTCTTGTGATTTGAAGTCAAACTGCCCTTTTATAAATTTTAATTATTGGAATAATGTAAGGTGTATTAAGTTTATGATTTTCTTGATTTCGGAAGTATTTAGGCTTGTGGCATTGTGCTAGTCTTATGTTATGATATGTTGTTTCCATAATTATTATTAATTATAAATTTTGTTGCATTTTGCTGACAGACTCTAGAGAGCTAAATATGAATGTTTTTGAAGCACTTTTTTCAAATGTATGCTGCATTGCTAAAAATCTACACATTTTTGAGGCACTTCCATTGTGATGTATTGTTCTGGGGTATTTGTATCATTTTACATTTTAGAAATTGACATTTTGGATGTGTAGCACTGACTGGCATATGCTGTTAAAATTTGGAAAAACTAATATTTGATGGTTACTACATTTATAAGAGAGGTGATTATTTATATCTTATTAAAATATCTAAATCTAAAACCCATTCAATTCAAATTCTCAGACAAAAAAATATCCACTACTTTTATTGCACCAGGCAGATTTTAGATTAACACTTAATGATTGACTGATTAATTGGCATATACAGTGGGCTTATTAAACATAATGAGCCCACAGGCCAGATATTTTAGCTTGTAGTCTCTATGCTACATACATTTTAGAAATTGACATTTTGGATGTGTAGCACTGTAGTAAACTTGAGGAATTGATAATGTAAGTTATGGCCTTGATATACAGTTGAATCAGCCCTGGTCCATATTTCAAACGCAGTGGTTGTTTTTGTTCAAGTTTTTCTTTAGTGTAATAATTTATGCTGGATTGTTCAAAGTTTTAATATGTTAAATGTTGTACAGAGACATTGGACGTACTACAAATTCTGTAAGTGTTGCATTTACCGTATGGATAATTACACTTTATAAACTTCAGAATGAGTTCACTTTTACAGCAGGTGATTAAAAACTCTATTGCATTTAAGTTGTACATTAAAGTATTGTACTTTCTGTATGTTTACTTTTCTAAATACAGATTTGTGCATTTTGTTACACATGTGCTCTGTTCATGCAGATGAAAAGATAAAAGTGATGATGTTAAAAGTGAAATGTATTATTTAGTTTCAGTAGAAACTTTAATCTTTAGATCTACAAGAACTTTATTACAGATGTTTTGTCTCCCCCTCTGGAGAGACTCTACCTGGACTCTCACTGGCTCCGCCCACTCTCCTCCTCTCTCACACACCTGCAGCTCATTTTCATTGTCATGGAGGATCAACACTCATATGTAGGTGTTTGTTGGAGCTGTTTGTTGTGAAGTCTCTGAGCTGCTTAAAGCTGTTGTGTGTGTGTTTTATGATCCTCACTTGATCTTCTGCTTCTTTGATGATGGATTTGAGCAGAACAGCTCCTCTTACCGTGTGGAGGGATTTTACTGAAGTCCTGTCTGCAGAACTCCTCTAGTCGCTCTTTCAGCTCACACACTGATTTCCTCACTCCATCAAATGAGAGATGCTGATGGACAGTGATGCTGGGAGAGTCCTCAGATCCAGAAGAGACACAGAGAGACTGGAAACTCTACAGAGAGAACAAACACAATGGAGGAAGATAAAGGAGTACAAGAGAAAGCAATCAGCTCCAATTAGACTAAAGACTAACTTGTGACTCCAGACAGGAACATTTACTGTTGTCTTAATGAACTTCTGCTGAGAGAGTTTTAGAAGCTGGATGAGGAGCAGGTTCCTCTGTAGATCAGTGATTGTTACCTGGAGGAAATGGATGTGATCCTCTGTATGTGAAAGCTGCTCCAGCTCAGTGTGTCTCCTCTTTAGATCAGCAATCTCCTGCTCCAGTTTCTCCAGGAGTTCTTCAGCTCCACTCACTTCAGCCTTCTCCTGAGCTCTGATCAGCTGTGTTACCTCAGAGCGCTTCTTCTCAATGGAGCAGATCAGTTCAGTAAAGATCCTCTCACTGTCCTCCACTGCTGACTGAGCACAGCGCTGTTAGGACAAGCACACACAGGATGGAGAACCTTGTTCAGCAAAACATCTAACTTATAAAGCCCCGCTTCTCCTACAATGTAGTCAGTCACTGAGACGTGTTTCTGAAATTTGATTCTATAGGTTTGAACTGGAGCTATGAAGCTAATGTAGGTAACAAGTAGCAGAAGCTTATATCCAGGGCTGTGATGATACAGCAGTCATGTGACGCCTGGTGAAGTTTGATTCATCATTAATCACACATTTCCAATCAGTTACTACTTTAGTAACAGCTCTCTGTTAGTGAGCTGAAGACGAGGCTGCAACATCACTGATTCAAGATTCAAGAGTTTTATTGTCATATGCACAGCAGAACAGACAGTTACCCTGTACAATCAAATTCTTACTTTGCTGCTCCTCCATTCACCAGTAGATAAAGATAACAAAATGAAATAAAAAATATACTAAATATATAAGTATAATAATATATTGTACATAGAAGAACATAAAATTAATCTGTACATTTCAAGTGACGTTAACTACTGTGGCTTTCTGCTGTCTCGGTGTGGCTTTAACATAGTAATCAGTCACCAAGTACTGGTATCTTATTTCTCTAGACTTAAGAACTGAACTGTGTTAGAGTCTCATTATACTGATCGTCATGACTGAGAGGCATCCAATCACCTGAGGCGAGGATAACTATAAACACTAGGGGTGTAACAATACATGGTGGTACGATGCCTCGAGATGCAACAATGTAGCAATGTGCATTGTGAATATGGACAGTTGCTCAAGTGTTCTGTTATTAATGGTATCTAATGCAATAGCATTGTTTTAACACCAGAGGGCGTTGATTTAGTGCTGGGTGGTATGATCAGAATTCTATATCACGGTACTTTTCAAAATGATTCCAGTTTCACGGTATTTGAGGTTTTCTTTTCATGCATGACGTGTTAACCAAATAGATTTCAATTAGAATCACGGCTCGGATAAGGTTCCATTGTGCGACTTGACCACAAACCTGCAGTGGTTGACTAGTGGGGGACTGTAGCCGCCTCTGCTCACTAAAGTATTTCTGACTTGTCATGTCTGGAATCAAGCGTCTTTATCATCGCCCTGAATCCGTCTTTCTCAGCTCTGCTGATCAGAACCGGGTCTTTGGCTATATGAACGGTTATGGAGTTGGTCATCTCCATTCACTGCTTGCTTTTTCTATCGTAGGGAGTACCTTCAGCAAACGCTTCAACAAGTGACGTCTGACGCGCCCGTCCTCCAGCTGTGTCAGTTTTAGCTGATGGTGTGGAAGGTGTTGATTTTAGTTTCATGCGTTCTTGGTACTCCAAAGCATGTTTGCAACTAAGGTGGTGCAGCAAGTTCCTCGTGTTGCCACCTCCCGCGACCACTGTAGCTCCACAGCGTTTGCAGTAAGTGATTTGCAGAAGTATCTCCAGACAGACGTGGCTCCTTTTTTCAGCAAAAGTTCTTCTGGGTCGTCTTCTACTTCAACGTCTGGTACAACTTGCGGTTCAGAACTTCCCTGGTCCACGCTCAACAACTCACTAATACTAAAACTTGCACTTCGTTCCATGCGTGTTTAGCGTCCCCTGTGAAACAAGTACCCACCGCCCTGCGTTCCCGACATGTTTAGGCTATTTAAACCGGTGTGGCTGGTATATGAAAAATTCATAACATAACAAAAATAAAAACTGGTTTCGGTGTGAACCGGTATACCGCCCAGCTCTACATTGAGTCTACAAAGATCTCAAGAAGTAAGCAGCTGCATTGGTGTTTTTATTGCAAAGACATGAAGTCTCTTCTGTAGTTGAGCATGATGGATTTCGACTTGTGTAGAAAGTGTAGCAATAACAGCAGACGGGTGGGCTTCGAGGGCGACCCAGAGCTACATTACTATAACAGCACATGTAATCACTAGTGAGTGGGAAATGGCAACCTTGTACTTCAGCCTCGGCTCACTGGGCTAAACATAGCTGAAGTGTTGAAATCGGCTGTTTTGCAGTGGGAGCTTGAAAGAGTTAATCAACACTGCTGTCGTTATGGATACGCACGCAATATGGACGTAGCAGTGCAAGAGTCTGGGCTAGCACCACACACACAGTGTTCTGAACACACTTTAAATCTTGCTTCCCGAGCAGGCCTAAGTGTAAACCACATCAGTCGACTGCTGGGACGAGTGAGACGCAAAGCCGCCTTCTTCCACCGAAGTCCCACCGCCGCGCTCGCTGCTAAACAGAATACTTTGAACTGCTCCGACGTCAGTGATGCTGAGAATATAGTGAAACTTTAGAAACCTCTGAAAACAGAGACCACCGCGCTGTCCGGCGAGAAGAACCTCAGTGTATGATGGTGATAAGTTTTGGTTAAAGTAATATTTGGTGAACCTGCTAGTAGGTTACAGTACAGTACTGTTACACTAACACATTCTGCTGCAATAGCATGATTTCCAGCTCATTGTTCATTCTTTTAATAGCAGAGGAGTGACGGTTACTCTGTTTATTTATTAAGAAAGAAAAAAGTACACAGTTATGCTTCAGAAATGAAACCTGTAATGTTTTTCTTTTCTTATATAAGATGGTGAAGCTACAGTACAGCATTATGTTTACTTTTGTTTACTTCTGTTTCTCGTAAATACCTTTAATTGCAGGAAACCCGTGCATTTGTTTACTTTTCAGAAGAAAATAAAATTATTTTATTCATTTACATTTGTTTAAAATATCGTGAGAAAATCTAATCGTGAGCTCAGTATCGTGAATGGAATTGAATCGTGAGCACAGTGTATCGTTACACCCCTAATAAACACTAACATGTTGATCTTAGTGATAAATCGTCCAACTACAAGTACAAAGCATTGTGGCTGCATTAAGAAACAATCCTCACTGTCACAGCTCTACTTACACCCACCAATGGCATCATATAAACGGCATGCCTATTATCTTCAAACACAGACTTCAACCTATTTCAGATGTCAAATAGTCACGTCTGTGATTTTCAGCATTAATATCTACAGCAATTTGGTTAAGTTAAACATAGCTTGCTCACCTTAGTAACTACAATAATGTTACTTTCATATTTGTATACATACAATTAGGAGTGAAATCATGAAACCTAAAGAAATTTGACAAGACATACAGTTTTGAATGTTACTGTAATAGACAGTCATTCACATAAATATCAGCACTCCTGATAAACATGGCTAAAACAGCATAAACAGCTTTGTGGTAAATGATTACAGACTGAACATCTAAGAGTAATCTTAACTTGAACTGAAGGAAATTTGGTATGAAAACTAAAAACTTTTTCCCAAAAGCATTTGTAACAATGATTAGCACTCTAACAAAATGTTATTATATATGACATATATATTTCATTGAACTGAATTCTGAAACATCTAACCTCTGCTCAGTACTTACCTTCATAGTGATCACAGCCTGTTTCAGCTCCTGCAGCTTCTTCTGTTTCTCCTGGATTCTCTGCTGGAATTGACTCTGTACCTCCTTCAGCTGATTCTATCAACACATATATTTAGTTTGTGAATTATGACCTACAAAGATTTACTTTAATAGCAGCTGAAGAAGAAAATGAACTCTTGCACTACAGAGTGTTTACACTGTCATGTGATCACAATAAGACTGGAAGATGGGAGCTGGCTGGTCACATGATCACTGACTGGTCTGACCTGTTTACTGAACACTTCCTACATACACAACATTTTAATACATGCTTTAAAATCAATCCTTGAATGTAGGAACTGAAACAGTTTAATCATCCAGCTGATTAATGAGACTCTAGATTACAATTAACATCAACTGATTCCTAAAGAGTTCTAGTTCTCACCTGTTTCTCGCTTCTCTCAGTTCTAGCTGAGACTGTATCGTGTCCTCTGTGTTCTTCTAATGTACAGATAAAGCAGATACAGCTTTGGTCAGTACGACAGTAGATCTTGATCACTTCATCGTGCTGAGAGCAGATCTTCTCCTGTAGCTGTGAAGACGCTTCCACCAGCTTGTGTTTTTTCAAAGCAGGAACTTCAGAGTGAGGTTTAAGATGAGTTTCACAAAAGGAGGTCAGACACATCAGACAGGACTTGACGGCTTTGAGTTTTCTCCCAGTGCAGAAATCACACTCCACATCTCCAGGTCCAGCGTAACGGGGAGCAGGAGAAGCAGCTTGGAGTTCTGTCTTCTTCAGTTTCTCCACCACTTCAGCCAGCATGTTGTTTCTGCGTAGAACAGGTCTTGGAGTGAAAGTCTCTCTGCACTGGGGGCAGCTGTAGTCCCCCTTCTGATCTTCCTGATCCCAGCAGCCGTTAATACACACCATACAGAAGCTGTGTCCACAAGGAATAGTCACTGGATCCTTCAGCAGATCCAGACAGACTGGACAGCTGAACTGGTCATGATCTACTGAGATACTGGCCATTTTCCTGAACTGCTAGACGGAGAGAGAGCAGCACTCTGAGATAAGTTTCGTTTTCCCTGAACTGAGTAGGAGGAACTTCCTGGTTCTCTGTTAGTTAATGTGTCATAGAGAGGGGGAGGAGAAAGAGAGGAGGAGGAGAAAGAGAGGGGGAGGAGAAAGAGAGGACAGAACTGATCAGTGGGGTTAAAAAGTGGATCATTTAAAGTAATGGATGAACTGGACTCCACCTTGTAAGAGAGCTGCAGTCTCTGTGAGGATCTTCACTTCTCTGCTTCATTACTGCAGAACTACAGCTGAGATATAAACACTACCAACCCAGTCCTTCTGCTGTGAACTGCACTGACCTGAACCAGAGAAGAGTGATGCTGGAGTTGTGAGCATCACACTTTATTTCAAGTGTCGTCACTTCGAATGCACTTTGTACACAAAACCAACAATCACAACATTCTACAACTATTATAAAGTAATTTAATACTACAAAGTTCTCCTATATGGAAGGTGGACCTGATTAACTGGTAACTCCGTGTACGCTGGCTTTGAAACCTGCTGACACCTTCAAAAAGTTCCTACAAACACAAATTAGAAAGTAGTAATTTTACAGCAGCATGTTTAGATATTAAATTATCTGAACTACAGTTAAGAGCGTTCTTGCTACAGAGAGTCGTACGGTTGTTAAATATCAGATAAAAAGTACCGACTGCTTGTATGTCCAGTTAAACTCATTTAGACTTTCAACCAGTAACTTCATCCAGTTTAGCTCAGAGACCAAAATTACGCAAACAATAACATATTTAGATTATTTTAGCAGTTCATGTCAGAAGACAAAGTACAGGAAACTGTTTAACCACCACTGAATCACATTTACTTACAAATAAAGAAACTAATGAAGTAATGAAACTAATTCAGAGAAGTTATCCACTTATAAACAGCTTCATGTTACAGTTTCTGACAGAATGGATCAGGATTCCTACAAATCACTGTCATATTCAAACAGTGAAAGACTTTAACAAGCAGTACAAACATGCTGAGACACTCAGAAGACTTTTACTCATAATAATCTACCTGATCTGACTTAAAGATCTATCTCAGGACGTGTGTAAACAGATTATACTGATAACTTACCTGCTTTGGGCTTGATGGTCTATCTGAGGTTCAAACACTGCAGGATCCTACAGATCAATAACGTTCTCATGTTTAGAACTCACCGTCTCACAACAAACCTTCAAAATCTCAATCATTACAACAAATCTCAAATTTATAAATAACTAAAAAACTAAGATATTCAAGTTTATGGCCTTTATTTTATTGATTTTCACTGTATGTGTGTAACATGAGGGACATCTTGTGGTCATAAGCTGGTACTACATCATAATGTTTTATAGCAGAGATTAACAGTGCAGTTCATTCTCTACACATTGTATTTTTCTAATCGACTGTATTGATTAACTGGAGTTCTATTGGGATGAGATTCTCTGTAAATCATGTTAGTACGTTAATGTACTTCAGATAAATATGTGTTTGTATATATCACTGCAGTTATTCTACAGCTTTGGCACTTTTGTTAGACTTTTTATTAATATTAATAAAATCTCATGCATTTTGATTTTCTAAACTGGCTTATGAATTGTTTAGTTCACTTAATAAAATCTCATACATTGTGATTTTCTGAACTGACTTATGAACTGTTTACTTAAAATGTATAAGATATTAATCAATAAACACTGTTAGACTTAAATTGAACCAACATTTAGCTTAGTATCATAAAAGTCAAAAAACCTTTCACTTGCCATGTAAACCAACAGGATTCAGTTTTAAAACAAAACTCCCAGTGACTTGCACTGTTGAACAGAAATGACTTGTCTTTATTAACTGAACTGAGATCATATTAGTGTATGATGTTGCTGTATTAGTGGAATGGATGTTATTTAGTTTATGTACTTTTCACACAAAATCTTTCTTTTCTATGTGGAAGTTAAACTAACAAGAAAACGTGTTAAATGTTTATAATTTTTATTTTTATATAATTATTATTTTATGGTATTTTATTTTCCTCCGTTTCCGCTTTGGGGGCGGGGCTATCGCGTCATCTGTTGTGTCAGCTAGTCTCTCCTCAGTCGGCTGAGAGCGCTGCAGGAGAGCAGTTGGTAGATCTTTAGCTTGAGTTAAAAACGATTAAAAACATTCTATATAGCGTTAAAAGGTGTTAAAAATAGTAAAATATGGAGTTAAATGCCTTCTAGTTTCATAATCTGGGTGTTTTAAAGACGGATGCTGTGTATTTTTAGCGGAATTGTTCTGTATAAATGTGAGAATTGTTAGCAACCTATAGCTGCCGGTGCTATGTGCTATGCTAACCCCTTCCCGCCTTTTCTGTGATTTTGGGGTTACACAGAGACTAATTTAGGCAGACACGAGGCTGGATGCTATTTCTCACTGTATTCTGTCTTTCTGTATTTCTGTATTTCTGTCTGTTCTCATGGAATCAAAAAGGGAGTCTGCTAGAAATATAGAATATAAGTAGAGTTCATATGGTATTAATAAATAGCAATTTTCATAACTAATATTTTACATGTCAAGTGCTTATATATATTGTGAATTTAATTATTCTTGTCAAGTTTGACTGTTAGTATCTCTCATGTATACTCTGTGAGATGGCTGAGAGCACTGCAGGAGAGCGAGGCTAATGCAGGCAGACACGAGGCTGGATGCTGTTTCTCACTGCTTTCTGTCTTATACATCCTGATCAACAAACGATTCCCAGTTTGGTACCAGCATCGGAGGTCACAAATATTCTTTTTCAACACAACACAATGCAGAGTAACGATGGCAGGGCTCATTTCGCATCAGACTGCATGTGAAACTAACTCCACTACATTAGCAGGTAAACTGATCTAACAGTGTTTTGCTAGTTCAGTAACGTTAGCATTGTAATCTCAGCTGATGAACTATCTTTTATCTACAGAGAGCTATAGAGCGTATAACTTATCAAATACTACTAATAAACTCACATTACTGAACATAAAATGATGGAAGAGACTCCAAACCTGTAACTCATAACTGAATGAGATGTTATTGTGGATGGTGATTAGCGGCGCTCAGTCTGAGGTAAATGTCTGTTGGTCGGAGCTCGCGCTGATTTTGAATTTGTGGTGGTTGTGTATTCCTCCGCGGCTCTGGACCGGATCACTCCACTAAACGCAGGAAACTAGTGCGACGGTTCTACAGATGATCTGTTAGTGAAACAGATCATGGGCGGAGATTAGGGGAGACTACCGCCCCCCCTCTACGTATGTAGAAGCTGCACGAGACCAGAACTTTTATTATTACTCTGTACTTGTTAAGCTTATACACAGTTATCAATGTATTAACATGATTTACAGTAAATCCCATCACAATAGTTCAGTTCACAATGTTTAGAGAATGCTCTGTACTGTAAATCTCTGCTATGCAGTAACAGTTTATGACCACAAGATGTCCCTCATGTTACACTCATAGAGTGAATATCAACATAAAAGTCATAAGTGAGTTTTACAATTACATTCGGTCGTAAAATCAACATTAAAAACACGTACCTGACTTGAAGATGGTTGAAGATGAAAGTTAAAAAGACAACTGCGTCACATTCAAGATGTCCTTTGAAGGTTTTTTAAGGCTGTTTAATCACAGTTAAAATAACTTTTAACTTAATAACGTGTTTAGGTTTTATTATAGATTTTATTTACTTACTGCTTATCCATATTACAATGTATGGTTATATAATGAATACATATATCTCATATAGGAAAAGATGTTTGGATTTCCAGTAATTCCTAATCAACAGCTAACTAACAATTTTGATCCCAAAGTAAACATTAAACAAACAAACATAGTTAAACGGCAGCTTACTGAAAATGTGTAGTTTATCATTAATTTGTGTAACATAGCATTTAACCATAAACTTAGTCTGTTTATGATTTCACTTACAAGTTCCATACTTTCCGTCCACTCCATTAAGTACACCTCCTTGTTTCTACAGTCATTGTCACTTTTATCAGCTCTACCTACTTTATCAGAGCACTTCATAGTTCTACACTTACAAACTGTAGTTCACCCAAATAGTAGCTGCTCTGTGGTGGTCCTGTGGGGGTCCTGACCATTAAAGAACAGAGTAACAAAGTTTACAGAGAATCAGATGAACTACAGTCTGTAAGGGTATCTTCTATATGGTCAGTGTATCTGATAAATTCCTCATGGCTTATGTTGCAAGGTCTGAGGCAAGACCAGGTCCCTTACCATCTCTTTCAGAGTCTGCACCTAAACGTTCTACATCTGTGTCAGAGGATTACACACGTTTAGAATAATCACAGTCGGCAAAATCTTGCATACAAGCGTCAAAGTTCAAGGTTGCATCTGGGAAATCTAGATTCATACTAATATCAGTGTTCAAGGTTATATCTTCATTATCTTCATTCAGTATATCAGGTCCAGGCAGGGCTGGACTGGGACAAAAAATCGGCCCTGGCATTTTTGGCTTAAACCGGCCCGTCATAATTAGTGGAGCACATTCAACCAGTAATTTATGTATGTGTTCCCTGAAGGAAAGTATTTTACTTTTTAATCATATAATAATTATCAAATAATAACAGCGTCATATAAAAAACATAACCTCTTGCCTTATTAGAAATTTACAGTGAATAATTACTTTAGAAGCCTATCAAATAACCATTGTAGAAAACAAACACGTAAATGTACACATACTGTAGTTGATTTGTCTTACTCTTATTCAGTGTGGGCATACCTTTTGCTAATTATACTTTTATACACTTACTTTAGTAAAGCTTAAATTACAAAGCTTTTAGTTTGGTTATGGTTATCATTGGGTTATCATTTAGCAGTTGCTACAAATTCAAACTACTATGCAGCCTTTCAATACCTTTTAACCTTTAGCCAAAATATCTAAAATGCTATGGTGTAGCCTAAAATGGACACTTACTGCTCATCCAACACTTCTCAGCCTTGACCGTTTAATATTTTATCAGAAGATGGTGCGGTACGTGGCAAATACCAATTAGTACCGATACTAATCAATCGCCACTGCTCATCATTCTCATGTTATAGAGCTAACATTACCTCCATCACCTCAATGTCGCTGTGTTATCCTAACGTTACTACCTGCTTACGTACTACACTCTCCCGCTCACTCTGTCCCTCGGGTTCTTTGTCCACAGCCTGCGTCTCTGGCTTCTCCTCTCTCTGCTCACTTCTACTGTCTTTACCTTCAACCTGCTTTTGCTGGAGCACTGCTTAGTTACAGGAGACCACACAGAGCAAGGGTGGGGCCGCTTTCGTCCTGTATCCTGATTGGTTCAGTCCACTGTCTATATTAAAGATGGGCCAATGGGCCGCCTCTTCTAAATTGTGGGCCGGTCTCTTAGAAAAAAAGTAAATCAACAGCATCAGCCCTGAGGACTATCGGCCCACCGGGCAAATGCCCGGTACGCCAGATTACCAGTCCAGCCCTGGGTCCAGGTTCAGAACTTCAGCCATTCAGCTTCTCCATCATTTTAGATACTCTGCACTGGAAGCCATTTGTGGTTCTGGAAATTAAATTAACAACAACTGAATTCAATTAAGATCCAAATTTACCACTAAAAACACAAAGTGCTGACACATATTGTAATGTTCCACTTCAGGTAGCCCAGACTAAATCCATCGTCTAAAAAAGATACGAATGAGTTTTCACCATGTCTATCCACATTTTGCCACTACCTACCAAAATCTTCCAAATCAGTAGCTATAATGTTAGCTTCTGCAGTTGTATAAACATTAGCTGGCTTGCTAGCTATTGTTAGCTAGTTAACTAGCCACATAATTTTTAGGAAAATACTGTAAAACAAGCTCTTAATTTCAAAAGAAAAAAATGCTCCTGTTCGTTTTAACGTAAGCCTCAAACTATACTTACATGAGACCACAAGCTTCGATATACAGTAGCTAATGTAGCTTAATCAGCTAATGGCTAAGTTATTATTTACAAATGAGTCTGCGAAAAATTCCAGTGGACAGTGTGCAAAATAGACCACATGAGCTGCCCGTTTATCATCTAGCTAACTAGCTTTTATCTGTACATTCACCAACAAACGACTGAATAAAACGATTCGTGTGTAACGTTACCATCGTTAATAAATTCCACTTAATTCCACTTCCACTTAATTCAACAATAAATTCCACTTTGTTGTATTCAGTCAATGTAAAGAGTTAATCTTTAAATCTAAGTTAAAGATATGAATCACAGACCTCCAAGTTTCCCTCAGTTTGCTAGACTGCTCTAGCACTAGCTTTAGCAAGTTAGCTTCTGACTTTGCTGGCAAATAAACTTCATGCATAAGCGATGATACTAATATTTAAAGATAGTCTTATAAAGTGTTGATATAATATTTAAAGATAGGGTTTTAAATGTATGATACTAATATTTTAGAATATTGTTTTAAAGTAATGACACTAATATCTAAAGATATTTGAAAATGATATAATTTGAATATATTGTTTTAAAGTGATGATACATTTGAAGATAGTGTTTTAAAGTCTTGATATTATTTGAAGATATTGTTTTAGAGCGATCATCCTAATATTTAAAGATGTTGTTTTAAAGCAATGATATTGTTTTAAAGTGATGATACGAATATATACAATGCTAACGTTACTGAACAGTGTTTCCAAGTGATGATTTTAATATTTAAAGATAGTGTTTTAAAGCACTGACACTAATATTTAAAGATATTGTTTTAAAGCCATGATTTTAATATTTACAGATATTGTTTTAAAGCAATGATACAAATATTTCATGATATTGTTTTAACAAGGTGATACTAATATTAAAGAATATTGTTTTAAAGAATTATACTTATATTTAAAGATACTTGTTTAAAGCATTGATATTTATATTTAAGGATATTGTTTTAAAGCAATGACATTGAAATTTAAATAGTTTTAAAATCATTAGACTAATATTTAAAGATATTCTTTTAAAGCGTTGATACTAATATTTAATATTTAAAAATAGTGTTTTCAAGGGATGATACTAATATTTAAAGATAGTGCTTTAAAGATAGTGTTTTAAAAATGTCAGTACTATTTAAAGATTTTGTCACAACACTCATTTTAAAAATAGTGTTTTAAAGCAATGTTACTAATATTTAAAGATAGTTTTTTAAAGCAATTATACTAATATTTAAAGTTATTGTTTTAATGTATTGATAATAATATTTAAACATATTGTTTTAAAAACAATGACACTAATATTTAAAGACATTTAAATGTTATTTTAAAACAAGGAGACTAATATTTAAAATACTGTTTTAAAGCTGATATTAATGATATTAATATTTAAAGATATTCTTTTAAGGGATAATACTAATATATAAAGATGTAAGATTGTTGTTTTAAAACGAATATACAAATATTTAAAGATATTGTTTTAAAGTATTGAAACTAATGTTTAAGGATATTGTTCCAAAGGGATGATACTAATACTTAAATAATTTTTTTTAAAGGATTATTCTTAAATTTAAAGATACTCTTTTAAAGCATTGATATTAATATTTATGGATATTGTTTTAAAACAATGATACTAACATTTAAAGATATTGTTTTCAACCATTAATACTAATATTTAAAGATATTTTTTAAAGCGGTTACTAACATTTAAAGATATTGTTTTAAAGCAATAACACTAATATTTAAAGATATTGTTGTAAAGCGATGAAACTAATATTTAAAATAGTGTTTTCAAGGGATGACACTAATATTTAAAGATAGTGTTTTCAAGCAAAGATACTAACATTTAAAAAAATTGTTTTAAAATGACAACACTATTTTTTTAAAATATTGTTTTAAAGCAATGTTACTCATATTTAAAGATATTGTTGTAGAGCATTGATACAAATATTTAAAGATATTTAAAGCGATGACACTAATATTTAAAGGTATTATTTTAAAGTGATTACACTAATATTTAAATATATTAATTTAAAGCAATGAAACTTATATTTAAAAATGGTGTTTTCAAGGGATGACATTAATATTTAAAGATAGTGTTTTAAACCGATAATAATATTTAAAGTTTTTGTTTTAAAGCGACATCACAATTTTTTTAAAATATTGCTTTAAAGCAACGTTACTCATATTTAAAGATTGTTTTTAAAGCGATGATAATAATATTTAAAGATATTTTTGTAAAGCATTTATACACATATTTAAAGCGATGACACTAATATTTAAAGGTATTATTTCAAAGCGATTACACTAATATTTAAAGATATTGTTTTAAAGCAATTAAACTAGCATTTAAAAATAGTGTTTTCAAGGGATGACACTAAGATTTTAAGATAGTGTTTCACAGCTTTGATACTAATATTTTAAAAATTGGTTTAAAGTATTGAAACTAATATTTAAAGATATTGTTTTTAAATGTTGATAGTAATATTTAAGAATAGTGTTTTCAAGGGATAATACTAATATTTAAAGAAATTGTTTTGAAGTGATGACAATAATATTTAAAGACAGTCTTTTAAAGCAAAGATACTTATATTTAAAATATTGTTTTAAAGCAATGATAATAATATTTAAAGATATTCTTTTTAAAGGGATAATAATATCTAATGATATTGTTTTAAAGTGATGATATTAACATTTAAAGACACTGTTTTAAAGCAAATATACTAATATTGTTTTAAATTATTGAAACTAATGTTTAAGAATATTGTTCCAAGGGATGATACTAATATTTAAAGATATTTTTTAAAGTGATGACACTAATATTTAAAGATATGATTTTAAGCAATAACACTAATATTTTAAGATTTCACAGCATTGATACTTATATTTAAACATATTGGTTTAAAGCATTGATACTAATATTTAAAGATATTATTTTATAGTAATAATATTAAGATTTAAAATATTGTTTCACAGCATTTATACTAATATTAAAACATTGGTTTAAAGCATTGATACTAATATTTAGAGATATTGTTTCAAAGCATTGATACTAATATTTAAAGTGAGTGTTTCACAGCATTGAACCTAATATTTAAATATATCGGTTTAAAGCATTGATACGAATATTTAAAGATATTGTTTTAAAGCAGTGATACTAATATTTAAAGATATTGTTTTAAAGTATTGATACTAATATTTAAATATATTGTTTTAAAGCAATGATACCAATATTTAAAGATATTGTTTTGGAGTTTACCAACTCCTATATAGAAAAATGTACTTAAGATTTGCTGACCTGGACAAAAATCTTGCACTACAGTACTTGTACTACAGTTATTCAACACTTTTACTCCAGTGTAGGTTTAAGCTCCTCTACACATCTCTATTTTAATGAAGCTGAGCCTTGTTTCACCAACAGTGGCAATGTCTTACATATGCTTAACCTCACATATTCACTTACACAAGAACCTGCATTCAAATTAAAAGTCTTTACATTTAAACTACAATCAAATCTAATCTGTTTGCACTGACACGTGGAGTCAGATTTCAACCTGGATCAAGAACTAATTCTAAACATTCACATCTGGTGGTTTCATTTGTTAAGATGGCAGCAGAGCTTCAGTATTAGAGCATGAGAGATGAATTATTCACAGTAAAATAAGAGTTTATGCTGGTTTTAATTGAATTTTAGAAAACAAATATCAGTATTTGTTCCATTATTCATCTAATACAGGTTATTAGTTTCATCATCTTCTAGTTCATTAATTTCCTTCAGGATGAATAAACTTGCTGTTTGTATTTGTTTTATAAAATAAATACAAACAAAAATGAACACATAATTAAATATATAATACAGAAATGATCACTCATACTAATCACTTTAGTTTATTTATTTTTTCCTAATGTATACATCCATTGACAATAATAATAATAATAATTAATAACTAAATACAAATACTAACTAAATACTAAATTGTGTGTATAGGCATTACAGAGAAATATAAAAAAAAGGAAAGGAAAAAACATTTTAATATGTCATACGTCACAATGATTATTCCTCGGTTTTATTATTGCTAACCACCTTATTTTTGAACGTTTATTTAAATTTGCAGAGTGAAATACATATTTTTAAATTCATATCAAAGTTATTCCACAAGTGGTCCCCTTCAGCAGATATACATTTATCTTTTATATTAGTGCTTGCTCTTATTTTTTTAAACATTTGTTCTCCTAAGTCCATGTTTTTTTTATTTCAAACAACATCTGAATACAGGTGGGGAATAAGTTATTTTGTGTTTTGTCCATTATCTGTGCAGTATTAAGGTGGACTAGATCACTGAATTTCAAAACATGTAATTTGATAAATAGTATGGTGTTTGGTTCATAATAATTGGTTCAATTTATAATTCTTAAAGCTTTCTTCCGTAGCATAAATATTGGTTTAGTGTTGGTTTTGTATGTGTTTCTCTTCTACACAGTAGGTCATATATGGAACTATGAAACAACAGTACAATATATAGAGTGAATTTTGATTCAGAATATCTTTAGTTTTATATAATATTGCAACTGTTTTAGACATTTTTGTTTTCATGTTATTTATGTGCTACTTCCAACATAATTTATGATCAATTATCATGGCCAGAAATGTGTTTTGGTACACACGTTCTATTTCAACATCATTAATGATAAGTTTAACTTACTGTTAGATTTGTCAATTTCCTAACAGTATAAACTTAAATTCACTGATAACCTGTTAATATCAAACCATTTCTTTAATACTTTCAATTCACTTTCCACTGTATTTAGACCCTGTTTCAAACTTTTCCCAGAGTAATATAAATTAGTAACAGCAAATAGAACAAAGTTTAACAATATAGACACTGTACAGATATCATTTACATACAGTATAAACAACTTAGGACCTTTGTGTTTTACTATGAAATTATCAAGCCTGTCCACAAATAGCTTTTCCAAAATCTTTGAGTACAGGGAGAGCAAACAAAGTGGTCTATAACTGGAGAACTGGTGCTTGTATCCATTATAATAATTTATACATAATTTAAGCTGTTTTAACTTTATAAGGAAATACACCTTTTTTAAAGACTGATTGCAGATATGTGTAAAAGGTTTCACAATGCATTCTATAACAGTTTTTACTAATGGCATATCAATTTCAGTCCAATCAGTCCATTTTATTTTACTTATTTATAATATCCAGAATTTCCCTTTTATCAGATCCTCTACTAAAGATGGAGGTTTTTATAGACCATCTTTATTTACACCACCCTTATTTTTTGGTTCTTTTGCTAAGTTGTACCCAAGTTTTACAAAATAGTTATTAAATTCATTAGTAATTTAAAAAATAACTGAAAGATTAACCTAATATGAAATATAATCTGCATTATATCAAACACTTGTAGGAATTTAATAATATCGAATGTGTTGATTTGTAAAATATTATTGTTAATATTTCAGCTCAGTTCAGTCTTTCTGTAAGCAGTTAAACTCAGTGTTCAAGATGCGATTAAAACCTGCTGGAGAAACTTAAAACGTTCAGAACTGAGAAACTATTTGAAGCACAGCTTTAAAATGTTAGGAATTAAATACACCTTAAATATTTCATGTAAGTCCATGTGTGCCGGGTCAGGATTTCAGTGAGCTGGTGTGAAACGACTCATTTACATCCTAATCTAATGTTTGATTTTCCATTAGCTGTGTTACTGAAACACTTCTGTCTCTTTATCTGAAGCAGCAGAGAGGCTGAACCAATGAGGGTTAAACTCTGTGGACCAGACATGAATACTAATGTTCACATGATGATCTGAACATAAATATAGATACAATTATGTTACAGTTTATCAATAAAACAACAACATAAGTCATTTTTAAATCTACAAAACTTAATAAACATTATTTTTTATCACATAACCTCACAGTTCCACCAACAACCCAGAACCCAGCGTAGAGCGGCTGAGTGAATGTGGTGTGGACTGTGTGTAGGAGGGTCATTGTATCAGAGACGCTGTAGAAGGACAGAGTTCCTGCACTGTGATCCACATACACTCCTATTCTGGAGGATGAAGGTCCTGAGATCTCAGTCTGAATGTTGTTGTGTAGGAAACAGAGAGAGGAAGAACATTCCAGACTCCAGGACTGACTGTTGTTTCCAAACACACATTCATCACCTCCTCCTTTCCTGCTGATCCCTTTATATGAGATTGATATGGACACAGTTCCCCGACTGTTCCACTCAACCTCCCAGTAACAGCGTCCACTCACACTCTCCTTACTCAAAACCTGACTACACCAGTCAGTAAATCTCTCTGGATGATCAGAGTAAAGCTGGTCTTCACCGTATGTCACCACTCTGTTCTTCTCAGACAGAAGGAGGTTAGGATGTGTTGTGTTGGGATCCAGAGTCAGTGGACAGAAATCTAAAAGAAAGAAAGAAGAAGATGAGTATTTTAGATTGTTACTCAGTGGATGTGTTTATTATGAGAGTAATACAGTTACTGTATTTGTTTATAGTCTTAAATATCTGGACACTCAATATTTTATACACTGCCTCAAAATAAACAAGCAGATTTATATTTAAACACCAGAAACACATATAATCACCTGTACCGTGTGTGTGTGTGTGTTGTTACTCATACACTGCAGAAAATCTTCTCTGGTTTTTGGTTCTGAGGATAAAATCTGAACTGCTGCAGCTGGAAAGACATACAAACACAACAATCCAGAACATCAATAGAATAGAATAGAATAGAATAGAATAGAATGGAATAGAGAAAATTGAGTAACAGAGTAAATAGAGTAAATGGAGTGAATGAGTGAATAAAGACTTCATGCAGATGAAAAGATAAAAGTGATGATGTTAAAAGTGAAATGTATTATTTAGTTTCAGTAGAAACTTTAATCTTTAGATCTACAAGAACTTTATTACAGATGTTTTGTCTCCCCCTCTGGAGAGACTCTACCTGGACTCTCACTGGCTCCGCCCACTCTCCTCCTCTCTCACACACCTGCAGCTCATTTTCATTGTCATGGAGGATCAACACTCATATGTAGGTGTTTGTTGGAGCTGTTTGTTGTGAAGTCTCTGAGCTGCTTAAAGCTGTGTGTGTTTAATGATCCTCACTTGATCTTCTGCTTCTTTGATGATGGATTTGAGCAGAACAGCTCCTCTTACCGTGTGGAGGGATTTTACTGAAGTCCTGTCTGCAGAACTCCTCTAGTCGCTCTTTCAGCTCACACACTGATTTCCTCACTCCATCAAATGAGAGATGCTGATGGACAGTGATGCTGCGAGAGTCCTCAGATCCAGAAGAGACACAGAGAGACTGGAAACTCTACAGAGAGAACAAACACAATGGAGGAAGATAAAGGAGTACAAGAGAAAGCAATCTGCTCCAATTAGACTAAAGACTAACTTGTGACTCCAGACAGGAACATTTACTGTTGTCTTAATGAACTTCTGCTGAGAGAGTTTTAGAAGCTGGATGAGGAGCAGGTTCCTCTGTAGATCAGTGATTGTTACCTGGAGGAAATGGATGTGATCCTCTGTGTGTGAAAGCTGCTCCAGCTCAGTGTGTCTCCTCTTTAGATCAGCAATCTCCTGCTCCAGTTTCTCCAGGAGGTCTTCAGCTCCACTCACTTCAGCCTTCTCCTGAGCTCTGATCAGCTGTGTTACCTCAGAGCGCTTCTTCTCAATGGAGCAGATCAGTTCAGTAAAGATCCTCTCACTGTCCTCTACTGCTGACTGAGCACAGCGCTGTTAGGACAAGCACACACAGAATGGAGAAGCCCCACTTTACCTACAATGTAGTCAGTCACTAAGATGTGTTCTTGAAATTTGATTGTATAGGTTTGAACTGGAGCTATGAACCTAATGTAGGTAACAAGTAACAGAAGCTTATAACCAGGGCTGTGATGATACAGCAGTCATGTGACACCCGGAGAAAGTTGATTCTCCATCATTAATCACACATTTCCAATCAGTGTACTACTTTAGTAACAGCTCTCTGTTAGTGAACTGAAGACGAGGCTGTAACATCACTAAGATCTGTACATTTTAATTATCTACTGTGGCTTTCTGCTGTCTCAGTGTGGCTTTGATTTAACATAGTAATCAGTCACAAAGTACTGGTATCTTATCGCTCTAGAATTAAGAACTGAAACTGTGTTTAAACCTCTCATTATACTGATCGTCATGACTGACAGCATTCAATCCCCTGAGGCGAGACTAACTATAAACACTAGGGGTGTAACGATACATTGTGATACGATGCATTGTGATGCAAAGGTGTAGCGATGTGCGTTGTGAATATGGGGCATTGTTTACATGTTCTGTTATTTATGGCATTTAATGCAACAGCACTGTTCTAACACTTGGGCGTACCAGGAGTCTACCAAGACCAGTGAGTCTACCAAGATCTTGAGAAATAACCAGGTACATTGGTGTTTTTATTGCAAAGGCTCTTTACTGTAGTAAAGATGGATTTGTGTAGAAAGTGTAGCAATAGCAGCAGTGGGCTTCGAGGGCGACCCAGAGCTACGTTACTATAACGGTACATGTAATAACTAGTGAGTGGGAAATGGCAAGCTTTGTACTGGTGTTGAAATCAGCTGTTTTGCAGTGGGAGCTTGAAAGAGTTAATCAACACTGCTGTTGTTACGGATAATGCATGCAATATGGACGTAGAAGTGCAAGAGTCAGGGCTAGCACCACACACACAGTGTTTTACCCACACTTTAAATCTTGCTTCCCAAGCAGGCCTAAGTGTAAACCACATCAGTCGACCGCTGGGGCGAGTGAGACGCATAGCCGCTTTCCACCGCCATGCTCGCCGCTAAAGAGAATCTGCTACAGTTACTGCAACATAAACTCGTCATGACACTACGGAACAGCTCGCTGGAAATGCCTGAGCCCTAACTTGAACAACAAGCAGCTGTAACAGCAGCTCTAGTGAGTATGTCGAAATGCCTATGACATTAATACTTTGGACAACTCTGACGTCACTGATGCAGAGGATATAGTGAAACTTTTGAAACATCATCTAATGATAAATCGCTCAACTGCAAGTACAATGCTTTATGGCTGTGTTAAGAAAAACTTCTTACACTCCACCAACAGTTTCATACTGTCTTCAAACACAGAGTTAAACCAATGTGAGTTGTCAAATAGTTGTGACTTCGTGATTTCCAGCATTAATATCTATTAAAATCGGCAAAAGTACGCATAGCTTGCTCACCTGTAACCACAAATATGTTACTTTCATATTTGTATAGAAACCTTTTCACAAAAGCATTGGCAACAATTATTAGCACTCTTAGAACAAACGTTATTTACGTATGTAATTATTTAGAATTCACTTGTAAGTCAACTGAGAAATCAGGATTCTTATTTAGTCACCCTCTGCTTCCTATTATTTATTATTTAGTTCCTCACTGTCTGACTGGAGGAGAAGCTGACTGAACTCTGAAACATCTAACCTTTGCTCAGTACTTACCTTCATAGTGATCACAGCCTGTTTCAGCTCCTGCAGCTTCTTCTGTTTCTCCTGGATTCTCTGCTGGAATTTACTCTGTACCTCCTTCAGCTGATTCTATCAACACATATATTTAGTTTGTGAATTATGACCTACAAAGATTTACTTTAATAGCAGCTGAAGAAGAAAATGAACTCTTGCACTACAGAGTGTTTACACTGTCATGTGATCACAATAAGACTGGAAGATGGGAGCTGGCTGGTCACATGATCACTGACTGGTCTGACCTGTTTACTGAACACTTCCTACATACACAACATTTTAATACATGCTTTAAAATCAATCCTTGAATGTAGGAACTGAAACAGTTTAATCATCCAGCTGATTAATGAGACTCTAGATTACAATTAACATGAACTGATTCCTAAAGAGTTCTAGTTCTCACCTGTTTCTCTGTTTCAGCTTGGAGTTCTGTCTTCTTCAGTTTCTCCACCACTTCAGCCATGAAGTTGTTTCTACGTAGAACAGGTCTTGGAGTGAAAGTCTCTCTGCACTGGGGGCAGCTGTAGACCCCCCTCTGATCTTCCTGATCCCAGCAGCCATTAATACACACCTTACAGAAGCTGTGTCCACAGTTGATGGTCACTGGATCCTTCAGCAGATCCAGACAGACTGGACAGCTGAACTGGTCATGATCTACTGAGATACTGGCCATTTTCCTGAACTGCTAGACGGAGAGAGAGCAGCACTCTGAGATTCGTGTCGTTTCTCTGAACTGAGTAGGAGGAACTTCCTGGTTCTCTGTTGGTTAAAGTGTCACCGAGAGGTGAGGAGAAAGAGAGGGGAGGAGAAAAAGAGGGGGAGAAGAGGGAGGAGAAAGAGAGGACAGAACTGATCAGTGGGGTTAAAAGTGGATCATTTAAAGTAATGGATGAACTGGACTCCACCTTGTAAGAGAGCTGCAGTCTCTGTGAGGATCTTCACTTCTCTGCTTCATTACTGCAGAACTACAGCTGAGATATAAACACTACCAACCCAGTCCTTCTGCTGTGAACTGCACTGACCTGAACCAGAGAAGAGTGATGCTGGAGTTGTGAGCATCACACTTTATTTCAAGTGTCATCACTTTGTACACAAACCAACAATCACAACATTCTACAACTATTATAAAGTAATTTAACTACTACAAAGTAGTTTAATTACTACAAAGTTCTCCTATATGGAAGGTGGACCTGATTAACTGGTAACTCCGTGTACGCTGGCTTTGGAATCTGCTGACACCTTCAAAAAGTTCCTACAAACACAAATTAGAAAGTAGTAGTTTTACAGCAGCATGTTTAGATATTAAATTATCTGAACTACAGTTAAGAGCGTTCTTGCTACAGAGAGTCGTACGGTTGTTAAATATCAGATAAAAAGTACCGACTGCTTGTATGTCCAGTTAAACTCATTTAGACTTTCAACCAGTAACTTCATCCAGTTTAGCTCAGAGACCAAAATTACCCAAACAGTAACATATTTAGATTATTTAACAGTTCATGTCAGTAGACAAAGTACAGGAAACTGTTTAACCACCACTGAATCACATTTACTTACAAATAAAGAAACTAATGAAGTAATTAAACTAATTCAGAGAAGTTATCCACTTATAAACAGCTTCATGTTACAGTTTCTGACAGAATGGATCAGGATTCCTACAAATCACTGTCATATTCAAACAGTGAAAGACTTTAACAGCAGTACAAACATGCTGAGACACACAGAAGACTTTTACTCATAATAATCTACCTGATCTGACTTAAAGATCTATCTCAGGACGTGTGTAAAACAGATTATACTGATTACTTACCTGCTTTGGGTTTGATGGTCTACCTGAGGTTCAAAAACTGCAGGATCCTACAGATCAATAATGTTCTCATTTTTAGAACTCACCGTCTCACAACAAACCTTTAAAATATCAATCATTACAAAAAATCTTAAATTTAAAGATAACTTTAAAACTACATTAATCAATACATATATGAGTTTATTGCCTTACTGTTTATTTTATCTTGATGGTCACTGTATGTGTGTAACATGAGAGACATCTTGTGGTCATAAACTGGTACTACATCAAAGTGTTTTATAGCAGAGATTAACAGTGCAGTTTATTCTCTACACATTGTGCTTTTCTATTCGACTGTATTGATGAACACACTGCGAGATTCACTGTAAATCATGTTAATACGTTAATGTAATTTAGATTAATATATGTATGTATATATCAGTGCGCTTATATTACAGTTTTGGCACTTTTATTATCTATTTTATTAACAATAAGAAAATCTCCTGCATTATGATTTTCTAAACTTGCTTATGAATTGTTTAGACGTGTAAGATATTCATCAATATACACTGTTAGCTTTAACCAACATTTAGCTTAGTATCATAAAAAGTAGCAAAACTTTCACTTATATCGTATACCATTACCATATGAAACTACAGGATTCAGTTTTAAAACAATACTTCCAGTGAAGCATATGTATGTGATTTATCATATATGAAGTATATTTAATAATAAATGTTGGAGTGTTGAACAGAAAATACAGTTATTTATGAACTAAACTAAGATTATATTAGTTTATGATGTTACTGTATTAGCGGGTAAACTGATCTAACAGTGTTTTGCTAGTTCAGTAACGTTAGCATTGTTATCTCAGCTGATGAACTATCTTTTATCTACAGAGAGCTATAGAGCGTATAACTTATCAAATACTACTAATAAACTCACATTACTGAACATAAAATGATGTAAGAGACTCCAAACCTGTAACTCATAACTGAATGAGATGTTATTGTGGATGGTGATTAGCGGCGCTCAGTCTGAGGTAAATGTCCGTTGGTCGGAGCTCGCGCTGATTTTGAATTTGTGGTGGTTGTGTATTCCTCCGCGGCTCTGGACCGGATCACTCCACTAAACGCGGGAAACTAGTGCGACTGTTCTACAGATGATCCGTTAGTGAAACAGATCCGTTCAGGTGGTCCGCTTATCTGGGTGGGTTTAGTGCTGAGGTGGGAACTAGAACTATACTGTACAGTGGTGAGTGAGTATCTTTCTGCTTTTTACTGCTTCAGTTCAGTTACTACAGTTTATTCTCTACAGTCTCACTTACAATCATCTGACTGAGAGATTAAAGTACCGAGTTAACGTGATTCTCCGCTGTTTAACGTTAGCTTTACTTACGTAGCTTAGCCAGCTAGCGTTAGCTCAGGGGGCAGCACTGCATCTGTTTTCTAGCAGTAAAGGTGATAAAGGTGTGTAAAGATAGAAGAAGTGTTTAAATCGCTGGACTGAAGTACAGATGTGTAATTAGTTCAGTAACAGTTTGGTTACCAGTTTGTCTCTGAGCGTCACTGCAGTCTCTGTCTGCTGTGCTGCTTTATGAACACACGTTCAGTCAGTGAGGCCCACACGGGGAGAGAGAGGGGGCGTGGCCTCAACGGACATAGGCGGAGTTTAGGGCAGAGTACCGCCCCGCCTCTGTCTATAGGAGCTGCACGAGACCAGAACTTTTATTATTACTCTGTACTTGTTGAACTTATACACAGTTATTAACGTATTAACATGATTTACAGTGAATCTCATCACAATAGAACTCCAGTTAATCAATACAGTCGATTAGAAAAACACAATGTGTAGAGAATGAACTGTACTGTTAATCTCTACTATGTAGTAACTGCTTATGACCACAAGATGTCCCTCATGTTACACTTATACACTGACCATCAAGATGAAATAAAGACCTTAAATGAGTTTTACAATTAAATTCGGTCGTAGAACCAAAGGTGAAATTACATACCTGACTCCTGTTGATTCACATTTCATTAAGGTTGAAGATGAAAGTTAATTAAAGACATTCAAGACGTCCTTTCAGTTTGTTTTAATCAAAGTTAAAATAACGTTTCATTTAACAACGTTTAAACTGAGGTTTAATTTACTTATTGTTATATACTTACTGTTATATAATGAGCTCATAGATCATATATGAAGAGATGTTTGGGTTTTCAGTAATTCTTCATAAACAACTAACTAACAATTTTGATCCCAAAGTAAACATTAAACAAAACAAACATAGTTAAATGACAACTTACTGAAAATGTTTAGTTTATCATTTGTTCGGGTAACATAACATTTAAACATGAACTTTTTATGATCACACTAACAAGTTTCATACTCCGTCTACACTTTATTAAGTACACCTCCTTGTTTCTACTGCTATTGTCCCTATTATCAGCTCTACCTACTATATCAGAGCACTTAAAGATGTAGTTCACCCAAATAGTAGCTGCTCTGTGGTGGTCCTGTGGGGGTCCTGATCATTAAAGAACAGAGTAATAAAGTATACAGAGAATCAGATGAACTACAGTCTGTAAGTGTAGCTCCTATATGATCAGTGGAGCTGATATACTGGATAGTAAGTGTAGATACAAGCAGGTGGACCTAATGAAGTTTACATCATTTCACATGGTTCTCTCAATGTTCTTTAGAAAAGGGTAAGGATTAGGGTTAGTAATAGAGTTATAAAATGGTTCCTTATAGAACTCTAGGCAGTCAAAGTACCGTTTGCATGACTAAAGAGTTATTTGCATTGTGAAAAGGTTCTTTAGATTGGAACATGTGTTATATATAATTCCATAAAGCACCGAAAATGCTTCTTCTACTGTTACAAGCTTCACGTCCCAACTACAGTAGAACATTTTTGTGATGCATATAAATATTTTGAAATAGATTTAATAAAAAATCAATCTGAAGAACCCTTCTCATGAGCTGAGGCTTTGTTGTTCCATTGCAGAACTTGAGCTAGTACAAAATACAGAAACAAGCTGCACAGCTGTTGATCTTGATGATCACTGTATGTGTGTAACATGACGGACATCTTGTGGTTATAAACTGGTACTACATAGCATTAACAGTACAGTTCATACACATTGTGCTGTTCTAAGCGACTGTATTGATTAATTGAAGTTCTGTTGTAATAAGGGGGGGGGGGTCTGGATTAAAGTGCATCAAAAGCCTATATATTGAACATATATTGAACAAAATTGGGTCTCAGGCAAATTTTTACGCTATTAGCAACTCAGATGCTACACTCAAAAAAGTATACCATCCTTCCCAGCTATGCCAAAGGAACATGCTCTTTATTCTAGACGTGTAGTCTCTCATATGTCACTGTTTTAACTTGACCAGTAAACACTGCTCACTTAAGGAAACAGAGCTGGGTGAAACTTTATCAAAGGAAATGTGGAAAGAGTGCTTATCCAAAATCTATTGTTGCTGGTTAAACTCTAGGAATAAGCTTATTTAGTGCAAGTTTCTTCAGAGGTTTTTATTATTCCAAAACAACGTTGAACAAAATATATAGCTCTGTTTCTTCACAATCTGATAGATGCCAAGCTTTTGAGGGATCTTTGTCCCATGTAATCTGGTTCTACATGGTGTTACATGATTACTGGGTCACCATTTTCAATAGTTTTTTTAGAAGCATTTAAGGTGAACATTCCTCTTGATCCTAGTTTAGTTATTTTGGATATTTGGATGGAACCCTCTTTTTGCCTTCCATCCAACAACATGTCTTGATGGATGGCATGGTCGCAGCTAAGAAAAGTCACACTTATTACATGGAAGTCTCCAGTTGCTCCATGCTTTAAGAGATGAATGCTGAATGAAATGCTTTTCAGCATACAAATGGACCAATTACATTGATTACTTAAAGCACAAACTCTTGTTTTTTGAAAAACACGTGTCAGCCTGAGACTTTTATTTTGAAGGCTTCTGCTCAGCCACAGATTCGACTGCAGGGCTGCAGCTGGACACTACTGCAGGAGACAGAGACTGCAGTGACGCTCAGAGACAAACTGGTAACCGAACTGTTACTGTACTAATTAGAGAACTAGTAGAACTAGTTTCCTCAGTGAGTAATCCGGTCCAGAGCCGCGGAGGAATACACAACCACCACAAATTCAAAATCAGCGCGAGCTCCGACCAACGGACATTTACCTCAGACTGAGCGCCGCTAATCACCATCCACAATAACATCTCATTCAGTTATGAGTTACAGGTTTGGAGTCTCTTACATCATTTTATGTTCAGTAATGTGAGTTTATTAGTAGTATTTGATAAGTTATACGCTCTATAGCTCTCTGTAGATAAAAGATAGTTCATCAGCTGAGATAACAATGCTAACGTTACTGAACTAGATCAGTTTACCTGCTAATACAGTAACATCATAAACTAATATAATCTATAATATGGGACAATGTTTTGACTTGTTCTGTACTGCAGTATTTGAAGCCACAGATAAATCATCAAACCCAAAGCAGGTAAGTTATCAGTATAATGTGTTTTACACACGTCCTGAGGTAGATCTTTAAGTCAGATCAGGTAGATTATTATGAGTAAAAGTCTTCTGTGTGTCTCAGCATGTTTGTACTGCTTGTTAAAGTCTTTCACTGTTTGAATATGACAGTGATTTGTAGGAATCCTGATCCATTCTGTCAGAAACTGTAACATGAAGCTGTATAAAAGTTGATGACTTTGAATTAGTTTAATTACTTAATATGTTTTCTTTATTTGTAAGTAGAAGTGATGCTCTAGCGGTTAAACAGGAAACTTATTTCCTGTTTCCTGTTACTTGTTGTTCGTCAGGTCCACCTTCCATGTAGGAGAACTTTGTAGGTATTAAACTACTTTATATAATACTACACCTAAACCTAACCCTAAACTTAACCTCAGTACCTGTATATAATACTACACCTACACCTAAACCTAACCCTAACCTCAGTACCTAATATAATACTACACCTAAACCTAACCCTAAACTTAACCTCAGTACCTGTATATAATACTACACCTACACCTAAACCTAACCCTAACCTCAGTACCTAATATAATACTACACCTACACCTAACCTTAACCTCAGTACCTTATATAATACTACACCTAAACCTAACCTTAACCTCAGTACCTTATATAATACTACACCTAAACCTAACCCTAACCTTAACCTCAGTACCTTATATAATACTACACCTAAACCTAACCTTAACCTCAGTACCTTATATAATACTACACCTAAACCTAACCTTAACCTCAGTACCTTATATAATACTACACCTAAACCTAACCCTAACCTTAACCTCAGTACCTTATATAATACTACACCTAAACCTAACCTTAACCTCAGTACCTTATATAATACTACACCTAAACCTAACCTTAACCTCAGTACCTTATATAATAGTACACCTACACCTAACCCTAACCTTAACCTCAGTACCTTATATAATACTACACCTAAACATAACCCTAATCTTAATCTCAGTACCTTATATAATGCTACACCTAAACCTAACAATATTCTCAGTACCCCAAAGAATAATTTTTCTGCTCTATTACATTTTTTTAAAAAACTTGATTTTTGGAGAAAATGACGTGTCCTTAAGTGAGGACCAGCAAAATGTCCTCACTTTACCAAAAAAAATCAGACTGTACTGTACAAATGAGGACATGTGGTCCTATACCTCCACAAGAACACATACACACACACACATACACACAGAGAGGGTAGAAATTGTGGGTTTGGGCACAACAGTCAGTCCTGGAGTCTGGAATGTTCTTCCTCTCTCTGTTTCCGACACAACAACATTGAGACTCAGGACCTTCATCCTCCAGAATAGGAGTGTATGTGGATCACAGTGCAGGAACTCTGTCCTTCTACAGCGTCTCTGATACAATGACCCTCCTACACACAGTCCACACCACATTCACTCAGCTGCTCTACGCTGGGTTAAGTGTTTATGGTGCTGGATCATCTGTTAGGTTATGTGATAAATAAGGGTTTATATATTGAATATAATGGTTACTTCACAGATACATTACGAATTTAACCTACACCATTAAGTGAAAGGACTACGTTATTGTTCTCATAGCGCAAATATAGATATATTTTTTTGTCTCAAGTATTAATTCAAATGACATCTTGAACAATCAGTCATCAGCAGCAACAAGGACCTAATTTAAACCGTCTGTTTTCATGTGACTAGTATCTGGATTGTATCCTGATAAGATTATAGCCACATGCATTTACACTTAGTTTTCAAATGTGTCTCCGGTTGACTGGACTAAACTCTGATTGCTGTGTGGGATGGGACGGGCAAGTCCCCCATCCTAATGGCCAATAGCTTATCCGTTCAGCCTCTTTTGTCTGATAGCTTGTTTTGCACAGTAGTGTCTGTCCATATCACTATTAAACGTTTTGATTTGTCTAGTAAAAGTCAGTCATTAGTCATTTATAAACCACAAACATGTAGTGGGTTATATGTGACTTACATAGCAGTGTTAATGTTTTAATTGAACATGTTTAATTCATTGCTGCTTTCTTTTCATTCTTTTTTTAACCCACAAACTGAAGCCTAATGGGACAATCCTCACTGAACGAAGACACTTTAATGCCCCCACAACCTACAAACTGTTTGCGCCAATATTCTCCACTGGATAGGATCAGTTGACCCCACCCTGTAAAAAAAAAAAATAATCAAGTGACCTAAATAGTGCTACAAATACTGAAAAGCATTTTCTCTACAGGAAGATTAGTGGTTTATCAGTTGCCTCTAGTGGTGGAAAAGTGGAAACGAATCGGGTGAGAAAAGCCTTTTCCACTTGTATGTTCTTATTAAACGATATATTCAACTTATTCAACAGCTCATTAAACAAGAAAATGTGGAGGAGCGCTGTGTTCTGATTCATCAGGAATGAATGACCTCCTAAAGATTTCCAATAGGGTTGAGGTCAGTGGCCAGTTCATGTGTGGCGATGATTCTTCGTATTTGCTAAACTGTTCCTTCACAGTCTAAGCCCATTCTGGAATATCCATTGATGGGATAACCTGGTCATTTAGATGATCAGCTACCTTAATTTTATTCAAACATACCATTGCTGCGCCTCGACCTGACCGAATCCCCCCCAGAGGCTTGTACAATGAGCACATCGCTTCATGCGTTTTCCCTTCTTACCCTGAGGCTCCCATCACCCCAGATGTTTGTGGATGTTCACAGATGGAGTTCTCAACATGTACGTACAACACACATGCCGATTGTCTTCTCTGGGGTGGATGGGATCTTCCAGCAAGACAACGTGACACGTCACTCAGCTAGAAATGTCCCACATTGGTTGAGCTGACCAACATTTCCAAGTACTACCCTGGACCCTTAATTCCCCAGCATTGAACTTGATTGAGCATCAGTGGGACCACCTGAATGACTGTGTTGGCTCTATGGATCCTCCTCCACGCTCCTTCCAGCAGCTGTGGGATGCACTGCAGTCAGCATGATACCTCCAGATACCTGTGACCACCTACCAGGACCCAATTGAGTCTCCCAGTCCGCCTAGCTCTGGGTATTAACTAGTGCTTGTAATATTGTGACTCCACTGTATATTTACTAAACACACACACTGAAGTTGTTGGTTCAGTATGATTTTAATACTTTTAAATTATTGTTTTAATCAAACACAGCACATTAAAAAAACAAACATCATATGCCAGAGGCTTGCTGACAAATAAGTGTCCCTGATGTTGAAAGAGAGTCTGAAGCATCTGAAGCTCATTAGACTGAGAAACACAGTCATACATTACATTAAATGTAAAACCTAAAAAGGAAAAGGGTGCAGTTTCAATTTTTGCTTCATCATAACAACAAAACAGATAAAACTGATCAGTAGTAAAACATGTATTTATGACTAAAATCATGTTGGTATTCCTTGCTTTGTCATTTTAAGTTGAAACAGTTTCGCAAATTAAAGTAAATCGATTACGTTGGTGCTGGACATTGTAGCTCAATTATAACATTATATTAAAAATAGCTCACTTGTAACAGTAACTTTATACACTCAGTTTACAGGAGAATTAAAATTTTCTTCCACTGTTTACTAAGTATGGTGTTTACAGTAGCTTACAGGCTAATCACTGAATGTGTTTATAATGATATAGAACACACATTCCAAAACTGCCATACTCAATCCTGATTTAACTCACTAATCGGTATATATATATATATATATATATACAAATTTTGTGGAAAGCTCTGTGGAAAGTTTGCCGGGTCCATTCTAGGTTTGTAGTCATCCACAAGGGTTCCGGAATGGCGAGGAAGACGTCAGACTGTGTTTAGTGACAGTTCTGTGGTTTACAGAGCGGTAGTGCTGTCTGGAGTTAAGATACACAGAAACGTTATTATTACTGAAGAAAAATTATCTATATATGCAGTCACATTCATACTGTACTGTAAACTAAGTTCCTTAAAACTAATAGTAAATTAACTGAACGAGTTCTAAGGTACTTCTCGCTAAAATGACTAAAGTACTATGGAGATACTAAGAAATAAAACACCTAAATATCTACTAAGATTCTTAAGTAAGGAACTGTAGTAACTTAAAAAGTAATGACTTGACAAAAGAACTAAACAAACCAATGTACTAAGACACAACTAAAGTACAGCGATGCAAAATTAAGATTTAAAGTAACTGAACACATACTGAGATACAGTTACAGATGTAACTAAAGGAGTTCTGAGATACTTAAAAACTGGAACAACTCAAGAAGGACTGGCATATTCAACTGAAGGACCAAAGTAACTACATAAATACTAAGATAAAAGTTAAGAACTAAAGAAACAAAAGTGAGATATTTAACTGAAGAACTAAAGTAACTAAAGTAATACTAAGATATTTAACAAAAGTAATAACAGTAATTTAAAAAATGCTGAAATATTTAACTAATGAATTAAAGTAATTAAAGAAATACTGAGATATTTAACTAAAATAATTAAGGAAACACTGAAATATTTAAAGAACCAAAGGATCTAAATAAATACTGAGATATTTAAAGATATTACACTAAAGAACTAAAGAAACTAATGTAATACTGAGATATTTAACTAAAGAACCAGTGTCTAACGTGAGATATTTAACTGATAAACTAAAGTAAATAAAGAAATACTGAGATATTTAAAGAACTATAGAAACTAATGTAGTACTGAAATATTGAACTAAAGAATTAAAGTAACTAAAGAAATACTGAGATATTTAACTAAAGAACTAAAATGACTAATGGAATACAGAGATATGTATCTAAAGAAATAAAGTACTCAAAGAAATACTGAGATTTAACTAAAGAACTAACATGTCTAAATACATACTGAGATATTTAATAAAAATAAATATTAAATAAATATTTAACTAAAGAACCAAAGTATCTAAAGAAGTACTGAGATATTTAAAGAACCAAAGTATTTTAGAAAATACTGACATTTAAAGATTTTAAGTAATTAAAGAAATATTGACGTATTTAACTAAAGAATTAAAGTAAAGAAATACTTTTCTACTCGTTCTTCTCCTTTTCTCTTACCACTCTCTAAGGGGAAGACGTTCCTTAGTTTTTCGATGACCTGCTGCAGATGGTCAGCAGTTTGTCTCTGCATGTCCTCCTGGACAAACACACCTGCACAGAAACAAAGCCAGCCAATAAGTGAAGCTGAAACAAAACTCCTTTCACTTGTTTTTTAGGTGACAGTATGTAAGGTTTCTTTGTTAAGACTATGGTGAGTGTGCGCTACTTGGCCTGTCAAGCCAAAAATGATCATCAACATTAGATATAGGATTTTTTGGACCATGTCATATGTATTTATGTATTAACTCTCATTCCAAAAGAGGGTTTGATGTTTAGGTCTCAAATGCTGAACCAGTAGCAACACGATGTCCCACATTGGTTGGAAGAGCTGACCAGGACTTCCAAGTTTTACCCAGGACCCCTAATTCCTCAGACTTAAACCCAGCCGAGCATTTGTGGAAACACCTGGTGTTGGCTTTATGAATCCTCCTCCACGCTCCCTCCAGCAGCTAGCTTAAGATACGTGTGGTCACCTACCAGGACCTTATCGAGTCTCCCAGTCTGTCTAGCTGTCGGTCACTCTTGATATTAGTGGTAATAATGTGTGTTTTTATTTATTCTTATGTTAAACATTGTCACACAGTATTAGAAACTATGAAACAAGCCGATGTTTTACCCGGTATAATAATTGCTCTACTATTTCAGCTTTTTCATAGTACTACAGTTTTCAATATTAACTCTCCAAACTGTGTTCAAATGCTGTATTTGGCCAGTAAGCTTCTGCTAAGGCGCCATGTACAGTCATAAAATGTCTTCTATAATGCTTGACAGAATCTGCAGGGGATTATGTTATGCGTTATGTTTCCTTGAGGGGCCATGGTGACCCCTGCTGGTACCTGATGACATAGAGCCGGGCTGGATTTGCAAGTGCGATGGGTGGGTCCCAGGTGAGCTGGTGGAGCCGGAGCTTCCTGCAGAAATGCTGTTCTCGGAGTCGTCTCTGGCCTGACAAAAGTATGAGCAAAATGATTGCAATGTCCCTTTGAGAACTACAAAATGGTAGTTTCCAATCTAAAAGCTGATTGGCCGAGCCTCTGAGCATAGGCCATACATACTTCTGACCAGTTAACTGTCGTAGAACAGAGAAGGTTACATTGTCATGGTTGATTAAGGAGATCTTGGTACAGAAAACTGTAAATACCGTGAACCTTAAACATTGTTGTTCGTTCTATAAATACAAATACTGCATTTTTGGAAGAGAGAGGATAAAACTGGCCGAGATCAAAACCCTAAACTGTTACGTAACAGGCTCCTTGATATTCACACATTATTACATGTATACCTGTAGCAGTAATGATCTGAGTTGCTGTATTTGGGTGTCCAGCTGCTCCTTGTGTTCCTCCAGCAGGAGCATGCGCCTCTCCAGTTCCCCTTGTAATACAGTTCTCTGACCTCCAGGTGACCTTGGTGATCTCTGGGCTTCAGCCTCCGCCTGCTGCCACTGTAGCCTCCGATATTCCTCCTGCAGGAGCCTGAAGGAACAACAACCCCAACATTGCATGCACACCTTGGATCAGTTTCGTTCTACAACAAAACTGGCTTGCGTAAACTGAGTGGGTGGGGCTAAGATGCTGTAGCCCTAATGGGTGGGGCTAAGATGCTTTAGACCTAACAGGTGGGGCTGAGATGTTGAAGGCTGAATAGGTGGGGCTAACCTGCTGTGGACTAAATAATAAAAATAATAGACAAACACATTCAGGAGGCTCCAGTACCTGTTCTGCTGCTCCAGGATGCTGAGGGTCTGCTGCAGCTGCCTTCGACTCTGCTGGCCTGGGCTGTTGGTCAGGAGGTCCGGTCTGACTCGTTGCTTCACACAGATGTAGCAGTTATGCAGGTGTGCGCAGGATGGAGCATCCATGCAGATGTTGATATACTCAGGCTCTAAGCTGGGTGTGACTGGCCAGTCCATGCAGATGTTACTGTATTCAGGCTGAGGGGTCAGAGAGACCGGCTGCTCCGTGCAGGTGTGGTTGTGTTTAAGCAGGTGAGGACAGGGCAGGGGGTCCGGCCCAGCTGGGCTGTAGTAATGCAGAGCGTGCTGCTCCCCGTCACTATACCAAAAAACACACATACACACAGAACAGCATTAAAACAAAACAACTTAAATTCCTGAAAGTCACATTATTATGACCACTTAGGTGTCAGCGTTACGGTCTGGGGAATATTTTCGACATACTCTGGACCTACTCATCCATGTGGAAGACACTCTCAACAGATTTGGGTCTGAATCCATCCAGCAAGACGATGCGACACGTCACACGGCTAAAAATGTCCCACATTGGTTGGAGGAGCTGACCAAGACTTCCAAGTACTACCCTGGACCTCTAATACCCCAGAGACTTGAACTTAACCGAGCATTTGTGGAACCACCTGGATGGTGCTGTTGGCTCTATGGATCCTCCTCCACGCTCCCTCCAGCAGCTGTGGGATGCATTGCAGTCAGCATGGCTCCAGATACCTGTGACCACCTACCAGAACCTTATTGAGTCTACCAGTCCGTCTAGCTGCTGTCCGTGCTGCACACAGCGGTCACTCTGGATATTAGTCATAATGATCTGACTCGACCATGTACCAATGAACACAATCAATATGTGTCATTGTGTGTTCTTGCGTCCTGTTGTTCCCGCCTGGTGTCATCTTATACAGTTTAACTATTCAGTTACCAAGAATGGTTGAAGTACCCAGACGTGTTCTTGCTCAGCCCAGAAAACTGAGGATACATTAGTTGGTTCACTACGTCTAAGTAGTGTTCTTCTTAAAGTATTTGGTGCACTGAAAAGATAACAAGTCGATAAACTGACATGAAAGTTGGCAAATATTGGCTCATGTGGTACAGACAATGCCTGATATGAACGTTTATTCTGCTGATGTTTGAAGACGAGAATCTATTTTTTCTATCTCTATGTTCTCCTACTGCTCAGATTGCCCCCTACACTGTAGACACATTCAATTATTAGACATCCAGGCCTTTACCAGCAGTTTAGCCCACAGTGGCTCATTAATATTCAAACAGCTGCCGTCACAGTCATAACTTTGCCTTAAAGAAGTGCTACACACACAGCTGGTAAAATCAGTTGGAAATCAGGACATCTCAACGTATCAAGAAAGTTTGTCCCAAGAACACAAGTTCGGTGTTGGCGTTCTTGGTATTGAGAAACATTGATTAGTAACTGTAGTAGGTGCTGCACAAGTTGAGACAACTAAGTTGTGTAACTTGGAAACGTGCCAAATTTGACCCTCCACATTTAACCCATCCATGCAGTAAATTACCCACATACACACACTGGGGGAAGTGAGCACACTTGCCCAGAGCAATGAGCAGCCTTAGCCACAGTGCCCATGGCAGTTGGAGGTTAGGTGTCTTGCTCAAGAGTCCTGTCCTGTCAGTTCAGGGGGAATCAAACCAGCAACCTTCTGGTTATAAGGCCTGTTTCCTAACCTCCAGCCCAGCACTGCTAATTACACATGGCTAAAAAGGTTAGAATCCATCCATCCATCTATTATCTTACGCTTTATTTCGCTAGTCGGGGTCACAGAGGGAGCTGGAGCTAATCATTGGGCGAAAACAGGGTACACCATGGACAGGTCACCAGTCCATCGCATGGCCAAAGGTTAGAATATAAATACATATAATGACACCATTGGTTAACTGATACTCACAGGCTGTGGTTGAAGAGGGAGCAATTCTGAGTCTCCATTTCAACCAGTCTGCAGGAAAGAAGCAGCCCGTGAGTCAACATTATTTACTAAAAACAAACAAATAGCATTTACTGTAGAAAATATATCTGTGTCTTATAGAGATCAACATTTTGATGTGCAGATAAAAGTATTAGCTGGAAAGAAATAATGGGTGGGAGATAAACTAATACAGTGTAACATTACAGTATGTGACTTTAAATACCAATTTTATTATACTTTATTTATTAAATAATTCCTATTTCCACGTGTAATAATTCCATTATTAGACTAATATAGTATGTCCAGAACAGATTGGTGTTTCGGCTGCTTAAAGAGCCCACAGAGCTCAGTTATGTGACCCAGATTGCTTTGGGTTGGGTTGTTGGCTTGGTACGTTTCTCTGACTCAAGCACAAAGACACTGTGGGCAGGTGGTCATCTATTTTATCCTTGAGGGGGCCAGTGTAAATGCAAGAATAAGCACACTTCATATATGCAATTAAATATATGAGGCCTGAGACCAACAAGGCCTTTCAAGACTGGAGCTGAACCCTGAAAACCAAAATGTATTTCTGTCTTAATCCACAAGGTGGTACCATTTCTTTCAAGACAGACCAGAGTAAGATGTCTATTTGAATGTGTTTGTGTTCTGCAGAGTTGTGATTGGCCTTATTATAAATGATTATGGGTGGATGAAGTACATCAAATACTGCTTTGCACCAGTAGGGGGCAATAAAAAATAGAAGGAGAATGACTTCTGTGTCCAGTAACTTACAATACCATGGAACACTATATGTCCTTATGATACACCTATGTGTAGTACAGTAGTATGGGTAGTATGGCCAAATGGGTAGTATGTGTACTATGTGTAGTATGGTAATATGAGTAGTATGGTAGTATGAGTAGTATGGTAGTATGGGTAATATGGTAGATTGGGAGTATAAATAGTAAGTGTAGTATGGTTGTACGGATACTATAGGTAGTATGTGTAATATGATTGTATGAGCAGTATAGGTTGTAAGCGTAGTATGTGTAGTATGGTTGTATGGTAGTATAGGTAGTAAGTGTAGTATGGTTGTACGGATACTATAGGTAGTATGTGTAATATGATTGTATGAGCAGTATAGGTTGTAAGCGTAGTATGTGTAGTATGGTTGTATGGTAGTATAGGTAGTAAGTGTAGTATGGTTGTACGGATACTATAGGTAGTATGTGTAATATGATTGTATGAGCAGTATAGGTTGTAAGCGTAGTATGTGTAGTATGGTTGTATGGTAGTATAGGTAGTAAGTGTAGTATGGTTGTACAGATATTATAGGTAGTATGTGTAATATGGTTGTATGAGCAATATAGGTTGTAAGTGTAGTATGTGTAGCATGGTTGTATGGGTAGTATAGATAGTACGTGTAGTAATGGTTGTGTGGATGCTATAAATGGTATGCGTAGTATTGTAATAGAAGTAGTATGGTAGTATTGGTAATATAACAAATTTGGAGATGGTATGGTTGTATGGGTAGTACAGATAGTAAGTGTAGAGAAGTAGTAAGGCCATATAGGTAGTATGTCTAGTATGGTTGTATGGGTAGTATAGGTTGTATGTTTAGTATGGCTGTTTGGGTAGAACAGGTAGTAAGTGTAGTATGCTTGTTTAGGTAGTATGGGTAGTGTGATTGTATGGGTACTATAGGTAGTATGTGTAGTATTGTAAGCATTATGGGAGTACGGATAATATAGTATTCAGTTTGAGATAATCATACACACACACACACATACATGTGCCCTGGAAACTGCTCTGATGTGAGGTGGCTACAGGCTACTGAAGGCTACAGTAGCTGGAGGTCACGCGCAATCAACCCTCATGACCAGCGTGTGACCACTCGGTGCCCTCTGTCAGACTGTGACTCATTACTCCAATCAGTGGGTGTAAGGAATGACCCATTAAGCCAGCCGAGTACAGTGCACAGCAACACAGTCAGCTACTCCAAGTCATGTGTTCCACTTATTATAGCATATACACGATTTTCTATATTAATACTATATTACTATTAAAAAAACTGTATTTTATTAAGTAAATAAAAGCTTCCTGTCTAAAAAATAGCTATATATATATATATATATATATATATATATATATATATAGTGAAGTTGTAGTACTAGATTAGTAGTAGTAGAATCATTTTCCATAATTATTTGCATGCATGTTTCATATTATTGAAAACATTCTAAACAACATCATACGCTCAGTCAGTCAGTCTTTTCACTTTTGTGTTCTGAAGAACAAAGAAAGTGTATAAAGCTACCACACCATGCAGTGTGTGTGTGTGGGGGACATGTACAGTAGGCTGTGTGGGCTAAAGTCTGCCCTGCAGCACAGCCGGACCGATCTCCACCTGATTCCACTAATTAACTTCTCCAACCGAGCACACTGATGAGGTTAGTGCAATCAAGCAGTCTGCTCTATAGACCAAACGCCACAGGACATCTGCGACGTATAGCGAGTGTGCGTGCACGCACACGTGTGTGGTTTCACCTGAAGGCACAGTGCTCAATAATAGACTAGAGTGTGTCTGTGTACTGCCGGGACTGTTATTTCAAATTAATAAATTAAATGATGACTTTCAAGTAGAACAGCCTTAACTGAATGCGAGTGGTGGTGATGGGAACCAGACAGCTGAGAAGTTTGATGCTTCTAGAAGCTCCAGCACTGAACGTCACTGCTGGACTGAGAATCGTCCACCAACCAAAGCTATCCAGACAACAGTGTCCTGTGAGTGGCGTCCTGTGTCCACTGATGAACTTGATGAGCTATCGTCTCTGACTTCTACTTCTACGACTTCTGATCTACAAGCAAGTAGTAGATGAGCAAGTAGTTGGAGTGTCTAATAGAGGGGACAGTGAGTGGACACCAGTGCAACATACACTTAACTAGCCACTAGAAAACGAATCAAAAGTCTGCATATGAAAAATCAGTGACACAGACGTGATGAACCTTTAGGAGCTTCTGAATGGAGGAATCAGGCAGATCTGATTAGAGCAAAACTCTGCAAAAGAATTGAGTTCAGGTGTTCCAATCACTTCCATGACCACAAGTGTATAAAACCAGCAGCTAGTCATGCAGACTGCTTCTACACACAGTGAACTCCAGCGTGGTACCGTGTAAGACGCCACCTGTGCAACAAGTCCAGTGGTGAAGTTTCCTCACTACTAAATATTCCATAGTGGACTGTCAGTGGTGTTAGAACAAAGAGGAAATGATTGGGAATGACAGCAACTCAGACACCAAGTGGTAGAACACGTACAATGACAGAGCTGGTCAGCGGATGCTGAGGAGCATAGAGCACAGAGACCACCAACTTTCTACAGAGTCCATCACTACAGACCTCCAAACTTCATGTGGTCTTCAGATCAGCTCAAGAACTCAGCGTAGAGAGCTTCATGGAATGAGTCTCCATGGCCGAGCAGCTGCATCCTAGCTTTACATCACCAAGCGCAATGCAGAGCGTCATATGCAGTGGTGTAAAGCACGCCGCTGCTGGACTCTAGAGCAGTGGAGACGTGTTCTCTGGAGTGGCCAATCACAAGTCTGAGTTCGATAGAACACCTTTGGGATAAATTTAAGCGGAGACCGCAAGCCAGGCCTTCTCATCTAACGTCAGTGTCTGACCTCACAAATAAACACACTCCCAAACCGCGTGGAGAGCCTTCCCAGAAGAGTCGAAGCTGTTATAGCTGCAAAGGTTGGGCCGACATCATATTAAACCCTATGGACTAAGAATGGCACGTCACTCAACTTCATATGCATTTTAAAGGCAGACGAGCGAATACTTCTGGCAATATAGCATCCTAAGCTTCTCCTTGTAGAAACAACCCAGTATTATTATCAGTTCTCATCTAATACCTGCTTTGACTGCTCAGTACTTCATTAAGCTAAATCAAGAATAGTGCTGAAGGAACTGAATACATTCATACAATGTCTGGGGCGTCCAGGAGAAATCTGGAACCTAACTTTGTTCTTCAAACTGGAGCTCAAGATCTGATCTACTTCTCTCACAATAAGATATTCATGTTACTTTGTATTGTATGTAGGATTATTTACATCTGTTCTAATCAGATCTGGTGAACATACACTTACTGATCAGATAACTTTTAAACTATCAGCTTAGGTGCCTCAGACTTCTGGACAATAGTAGCTGCTTTTTGACAGCCAATCAGAACAGAGGGTCATTTACATATATCAGTCTAACTGGCACAGCAGAAAACCAGGGACGGACTCACCTGCAGCCAAAAGGCCCAATAGTAGAGTTAGACTCTGAGTGTGGCAGCTTAGGAGAAGAGCTGGGACTAAAGACGGACAGAGAGATTCTAGATGGTAAAATTATAGTGATATTCATTGTAATCATGATGGATTCAAACATTTCCTAAAGATTCAAGTCATGGTGAGGTGAGTGTGCATGTTACCTGTCCTCCTCCCCGCGTCCCCCAGTGGACTGGACAGGTAGATATCCCCTCTGTGGGTGTCGACTGAAATACTGTTTAGAGCGAAACTTATTCTTCAGCGTCTCCGCAAAAGCCCTCATCTTCTCTCCGGACGTGCTCTGAACACAAGGTAGGATGGGTTTAAAGTCAGCTCAGAGTAAGCTGGTGCTGCATTGTGGGTAGTGTAGTCTTACTGTTGTGTAGTGCTGCAGTGTAGGACATCATATAAACATTGCTATTTGTTTAAATGTCATCGCTGTCCAATAAAAAAAACACGTACCTCCATTTTTGTCAATTTTTTTTTTGCACCATTTGAACACAGCTGCTGCTTTTAATACCGTGTCAAAATTTTATGGACCAATAGAAATGCTCCAAAATCGCTCAGAAATTCTGATTCCCTTTAACTTACACTAAAAGTAATTTTTTGTTTTCTTCTGTAAAGTTACTATTTTGAAGATACTTGTTCTTCTTTGGGCAGCACCAATATAAATATGGTGGGTTGTGTATTCTTCTTCTGGTCTGGTACCCTATGATGGGTCAGTGTAGAATGTAATGTTGCATGCTGGGTAGTGTAGTCTTGTTCTAGTCTAGAATGTGGTTATGCATGCTGGGTAGTGTAGTCTTCTTCTAGTCTGGTACTCTATGATTGGTCAGTGTAGAATGAGGTGTTGCATGCTGGATAGTGTAGTCATTTTTCTATTGTGGTACTCTTTGAAGCATCAATGTAAAATGTGGTGTAGCATGCTGGTTAGTGTAGTCATTTACTAGTAAGGCACTCTATGATGGATCATTATAGAATGCGGTGTTGCACGCTGGGTAGTGTAGTCTTTTTCTAATGTACTACTTCATGACAGCTCAATGTAGAATGTGATGTTGCACAGTGGGTCTTACTTTAGTGTAGTACTCTATGATGGGGTATTGGAGGGTTTTACCCCTCCATGCACGTCCCGACAGGAAGCAGCTCTGGCAGATATCCACATTGAACTGCTTCAGGCTCCGATACCTTAAGCGAGATTAAAAACAAACCCTCAGTGCTTAAAAGACAAAAAATACATTTTCTAATTTCCATAGCATTAGTTTCACTTTCATTCACTTGTTGCATGTTTATGCATAACTATATATTTAATTATGACAACAATATGTCACATAGCTCAAACAGTTGCAGCAGTCATCTTGAAACCTGAGGTATATACATTTTTATGATTTGGTTATGCAGTTTAAATTATTCTAACTGGTTAAGTTAGACTTAAATACTTAATAGGTAAAGATGTAATTATATAAACTGGATGGGGGAGTGGGGGGTGACCTGAGGTGACTGCCAACCTGAACCCACGGATGGGGCTGTGTCTGCAGACTGAACAGCGGACGTGGTGAAGCGTGCGTTCTGATTGGCTGACACGCTGCAGGACAGGTAGCCACACTACAGACTGAGGCTCCAGAGCCATCCAGTCTAAAAAAACGATTTCCCCCACCGAGCTACGCCCTGGGACCTGTAGAAAGAGAGAGAGAGAGAAAGAAATAGGACTTATTATCATTACTGTCACCTGAGGTGTCTCTTAGTGACCTCTGTGGCAAAAGAACCTCATATACTTTCGCTGATGTGATGCACGTATGTTCAGTGGCAGTAAATACTGAGCACTGAAAAATTTGCTGGTAAGCAGAAGAACTGCAGCAAGGTGCAAAAGTCAGAGACCACCACTCATTTATTTAGACTCTTTACCTTCTTTACAGCTTCTGTTCTTTTCAGGACACTCACTTTTCAGTTTCATCACCATCCTTTCTGACCCAGAGTGTTGAGGTGTCTCCTCACAGTGGAAGGATGGAGAGAAACACCTGTGGATGCTGATCTGGGCTGTTTATCTGATGGGACCAGTTTGGGTGGGCGACCAGGTCTTCCAGGTGGTTGTTAGGAGTTCAAATGATCTCTTCAGAAATGTTTGGAAATGGTGAACAGTATGTTAAATGAATGATGAAGTAAATGCTTTACTACTGCTAGGTACTGTTTGTGCTCCGTGTAATAATATAGTGTAGTTTATGTCTGTAGTTTGAAGTTGATGCTCTGTGGCTTTATTAAGTAAACAATGGCTCATTAGGCGTGTGAGTCATCTGAGTTCACCCTCAGCTGCAGTACTGACACACACACACACATACATAAACACAGCCCTTGGCTGAAAGACTGAACAACTCCCAACATGCACACAAGGTCACAGTGACAGTGCCAAAGGTAAGAGGTCAGTCTGAGGGTCCAGAGGTTTTCGCCTACAATAAATTGCACTACGTTTAGCAGTAAATGTAATTAGTCAGCTAAAAGATGTTTGATGTCTGCACTGGAGCATAAAGTTAGGAAGCTTTAGGACGGAAGGAAACTTTAGGAAGGTTGGAAACTTTAGGAAAGTAGGAAGTTTTAGGAAGGTAGGAAACTTTAGGAAGGTAGGAAGCCTTAGGAAAGTAGGAACCCTTAGGAAGGTAGGGAGCTTTAGGGAAGTAGGAAACTTTAGGAAGGTTGGAAACTTTAGGAAAGTAGGAAGTTTTAGGAAGGTAGGAAACTTTAGGAAGGTAGGAAGCCTTAGGAAAGTAGGAACCCTTAGGAAGGTAGGGAGCTTTAGGGAAGTAGGAAACTTTAGGAAGGTAGGAAGCTTTAGGGAAGTAGGAAACTTTAGGAAGGTAGGAAGCTTTAGGAAAGTAGGAAGCTTTAGGAAGGTAGACAGCTTTAGGAAGGTAGGACGCTTTAGGAAGGAAGGGAGCTTTAGAAAGGTAGGGAGCTTTAGGAAGGTTGGGAGCTTTAGGAAGGTTGGGAGCTTTAGGAAGGTAGGGAGCTTTAGGAAGGTAAGAAGCTTTAGGAAGATTGGAAGCTTTAGGAAGGTAGGAAACTTTAGGAAAGCAGGATGTTTTAGGAAAGTATGAAGCTTTAGGAAGATAGGAAACTTTAGGAAAGTAGGAAGCTTCAGGAAGATATGAAGCTTTAAGAAAGTAGGAAGTTTAGAAAAGTAGGAAACGTTAGGAAGGTAGGAAGCTTTAGAAAGGTAGGGAGCATTATGAAGGTAGAGAGCTTTAGGAAGGTTGGGTGCATTAGGAAGGTAGGGAGCTTTAGGAAGGTAAGGAGCTTTAGGAAGGTAGAGAGCTTTAGGAAGGTTGGGTGCATTAGGAAGGTTGGGTGCATTAGGAAGGTAGGAAGCTTTAGGAAGGTAAGGAGCTTTAGGAAGGTAGAAAGCTTTAGGAAGGTTGGGTGCATTAGGAAGGTAGGGAGCTTTAGGAAGGTAAGGAGCTTTGGGAAGGTAGACAGCTTTAGGAAGGTAGGACGCTTTAGGAAGGAAGGGAGCTTTAGAAAGGTAGGGAGCTTTAGGAAGGTTGGGAGCTTTAGGAAGGTTGGGAGCTTTAGAAAGGTAGGGAGCTTTAGGAAGGTAAGAAGCTTTAGGAAGATTGGAAGCTTTAGGAAGGTAGGAAACTTTAGGAAGGCAGGACGTTTTAGGAAAGTATGAAGCTTTAGGAAGATAGGAAACTTTAGGAAGGTAGGAAGCTTCAGGAAGATATGAAGCTTTAAGAAGGTAGGGAGTTTAGAAAGGTAGGAAACTTTAGGAAGGTAGGAAACTAGGAAGGTAGGAAGCTTTAGAAAGGTAGGGAGCATTATGAAGGTAGAGAGCTTTAGGAAGGTTGGGTGCATTAGGAAGGTAGGGAGCTTTAGGAAGGTAGAGAGCTTTAGGAAGGTTGGGTGCATTAGGAAGGTAGAGAGCATTAGGAAGGTACGATGCATTAGAAAGGTAGGGAGCTTTAAGAAGCTTTAGAATGCACAGAAACTTTAGGAATCTAGGGATCTTTAGGAATGTAGGGAGCTTTAGAAAGTTAGGAAGCTTTAGGAAGGCAGGAAGCTTTAGGAAGGTAGGGAGCATTAGGAAGGTAGGGAGCTTTAGCAAGGTAGGGAACTTTAGGAAGGTAGGGAGCTTTAGGTAGGTAGGGAGCTTTAGGAAGGTAGGCAGCATTAGGAAGGTAGGGAGCTTTAGGAAGGTAGGCAGCATTAGGAAGGTAAGGAGCTTTAGGAAGGTAGAGAGCTTTAGGAAGGTATGAAGCTTTAGGAATTTAGAGAGCTTTAGGAAGGTATGGTGCATTAGGAGGGTAGGAAGCTTTAAGAAGCTTTAGAAAGCACAGAAACTTTAGGAATGTAGGTATGGTGCATTAGGAAGGTAGGAAGCTTTAGGAAGGTTGGGAGCTTTAGGAAGGTAGGGAGCTTAAGAAAGGTAGGGAGCTAGTGTTAATAATTAAGAAGGGTCAAGCTAGAGGATTTATTTTACTACTTCATGGCTTTTTACTAAATAGTTTTAGGACGCTGAGGAGACGGGCTTAATATCTGTAGAAACCTGTCAATCAAATGTACCTCTTCTGGTGTTCATTTTAAATAGGATATGCTTCACACCTTCACACCATTCCTGATGAAGAAGGTGTATCCCAATTGGGTGGACCAGCCCCTCTATGTTTGCCCACTGTGGGAGAATGCATTGTCAATATGAAACAGATTGCAGTAAAAAAGAAGACACATTTGCCTGATTGGGAGGCGGGGCTTAAAGACACAGGCTCTCTAACTGAGCACTTTAGACCAGAAGGTGGATATAAAGTAGATGTACAGTGTGAAAAATATATTTTGTTTTGGAAAAACCTAAATATGTACATCTATTCTAGTAGGACCCAAACATAAAATCAGTGCTTAGTAGGTCCTCTTTAATGAGGTTGGTGGTCCTATTTAACTAGTTTTGTTTTTTTGTTGTTGTTGTTGTTGTTGTTGTTTATTCGGTTTATTCTCAAATTGTAAGTCAGTTAACATGTGACTTGAATTCATCGTCACAATGACCATCTCTGGTTGTACCAGTAGCATGAAAATGAACCAGACCATTCTGAAGCAGCTGCTGACGCTGGGTTCTACGTTGTTCCCTCCAAACGCTGCTGCCTCCCCCAGCTGCCGCGGGATCTGCATCAGCTCGTGCAGTAAAGAGGTCAGGTGAGCAGCATCGCAGTGTCCGTCTGCACCACACACCTGCTGGAACAAGACTTAACACATATAGCAAATATTACAACCTCAACCCAGATATGATCACCACCGTACTAACCACTACACCACCATACTAACCACTACACCATCATACTAACCACTACACCATCATACTAACCACTACAACATCATACTAACCTCTACACCACCGTACTAACCTCTACACCACCGTACTAACCTCTACACCACCATACTGACCACTACACCACCATACTAACCACTACACCATCATACTAACCTCTACACCACCGTACTAACCTCTACACCACCATACTGACCACTACACCACCGTACTAACCTCTACACCACCGTACTAACCACTACACCACCGTACTAACCACTACACCACCATACTGACCACTACACCACCATACTAACCACTACACCACCGTACTAACCACTACACCATCATACTAACCACTACACCACCGTACTAACCACTACACCACCGTACTAACCTCTACACCACCGTACTAACCACTACACCACCGTACTAACCACTACACCACCGTACTAACCACTACACCACCATACTAACTACTACACCACCATACTAACCACTACACCACCATACTGACCACTACACCACCGTACTAACCACTACACCACCATACTAACCACTACACCACCATACTGACCACTACACCACCATACTGACCACTACACTACCATACTAACCTTTACACCACCGTACTAACCACTACACCACCATACTAACCACTACACCACCGTACTAACCACTACACCACCATACTAACTACTACACCACCATACTAACCACTACACCACCATACTGACCACTACACCACCGTACTAACCACTACACCACCATACTAACCACTACACCACCGTACTAACCACTACACCACCGTACTAACCACTACACCACCATACTGACCACTACACCACCATACTGACCACTACACTACCATACTAACCTTTACACCACCGTACTGACCACTACACCACCGTACTAACCACTACACCACCATACTAACCACTACACCACCGTACTAACCACTACACCACCGTACTGACCACTACACCACCATACTAACCACTACACCACCGTACTGACCACTACACCACCGTACTGACCACTACACCACCATACTAACCACTACACCACCGTACTGACCACTACACCACCATACTAACCACTACACCACCGTACTGACCACTACACCACCGTACTGACCACTACACCACCGTGCCGCCCACATATTAAGTCAACGTATTTTATTTAAGGTGACAGAAACTGACAGCAAACTTACATTTGCATTTGTCTTTGACATCAGCATCACACAGGCAGACCAGGCCAGTAACCAGGGACAACAAACGCAACTTCCCAACTCGGCCGCTGAAAAGAGAGAGCGAGAGAGAGACACAGAGAGGAGTTATAAAAAAAAAAAAAAAACATAGGCATGAAGGACATGTCCAGGTGTTCTCCCTGCGGTGATGCAGGCTGCAGAGCAAATTCTGCATTCCACACAAACAAAGCACACTAAAACAGGATCCTCTCAATACTCATAACAATCACAGCTCCATCACATGCACATTAAAGGTGCGCTTAGCGATTCTGGAGAACCAGAAAACAAACACATCCCTCACTTCAGTGCTTCTTCAAAAGATACAGCAGTTCATGTTCCTTACCAGCAGATCCAAAGCACCTCCTTGTAACTACACAAACGGTCCACTGTATCAGCTCCACTAACCACACAGGAGCTCCACTTACAGACTGTAGTTCATCTGATTCTCTGTATACGTTATTACTCTGTTCTTTAATGATCAGGACCCCCATAGGACCACCACAGAGCAGATACTATCAGGGAGGAGGATCATTCTCAGCACTGCAGGAACACTGGCATGGTGCTGGTGTGAGCGGATCAGACACAGCAGAGCTGCTGCTGGAGTGTTTAAACACTGTGTCCACTCACTGTCCACTCTATTAGACACTCCTACTACTTGCTGGTCCACCTTGTAGATGTAAAGTCAGAGACAGTAGCTCATCTGCTGCTGCACAGTTTGTGTTCCTCTAGTTCTTCATCAGTGGACACAGGACACCGCCCACAGGACACTGCTGTCTGGATAGTTTCGTTGGTGGACGATTCTCAGTCCAGCAGTGACAGTGAGGAGCACTACTGTGTCTGATCCACTCACACCAGCACAACACACACTAACCCTAATAGGGGTCCTGATCATTAAAGAACCGAGTAATAAAGTATACAGAGAATCAGATGAACTACAGTCTGTAAGTGGAGCTCCTGTATGCTCAGTGGAGCTGATACAGTGGACAGTGAGTGTAGATACAAGGAGGTGGGTTTGATGTTATGGCTGGTTTATATGCAGATATATGCAAAAGTTTAGGGGTCTCTGGAAAAATGCCATGTTTAATAGATTCTCTAAATGAACCTAAGTGCATGTCCTCCACAGAGAGCACACTTCTGCACATTAAATGTGGCCAGTGCGACAGTGATGTCACAGCGCGTTGGAGGAAATGAGCCGTTGTAATCGTCAGAGGTCGAAAGGGGACAAGAAGAGGGAGATCATTAAGAGAGAGAGAGCGAGATTTATGAAGACGTGCTGAGCCAGGATGGATGTCAAGTCCCCTGAAATGGAAAATTGCAAGTAAAACCTAAAGCATCTCTGAAACGTAACAAAGTTCTTGAGTTCTTGAGGAGTCCACCCCTCATGTTTCTGCAAACACGTTTATATCTTTTTATGGAACAACACTATAGAAGTAAAACTTAGATATAACTCAGGGTACTCAGTGTACAGCTTGTATAGCAGTATATATTTACTATCTTCTAAAAATAACTGCTCTGGTTCTCTCACGCTGCCCACTGGATGTTCAACATGGCACCTCATGGCAAAGAACTCTCTGAAGATATGAGAAATAGAGCTGTTGCTCTCCAAAAAGATGGTCTAGGCTATAAGAAGATTGCTAACACCCTGAAACCGAACTACAACATGGTGGCCAAGGTCATGCAGCAGTTTTCCAGGATGGGTTCCACTCGGAACAGGCCTCGCCAGGGTTCACCAAAGAAGTTGAGTCGATGGGTTTGACTTCACATCCAGAGGTTGGCCTAAAAAAGACACGCATGAACGTCGTCCCAGAAGGAAACCTCTTCTAAAGCTGACACAAACACACAAAACGAGCAGTCCAAGATCACGGATTACTGGACCCATGTGAGACCAAGATTAACTTGTTTGGCTCAGATGGTGTCCAGTATGTGTGGCGGCTCCCTGGTGCACCAAGATAACTGTGTCCTGCCAACAGTCAAGCAAGGTGGTGGTAGCATCATGGTCTGGGGCTGCATGAGCAACCGGGAAACCCAACATGTACTGTGGCATTCTGAAGCAGAGCATGACCTCTTAGGAAACTGGGCGGCATTGCAGTTTTCTACTAACCCAAACACACCTCCAAGGTGACCTCTGCCTTGCTGCCTTGCTATAAATCTATATTGCTATACAAGCTGTACACTGACTACTCTAACTTATATCCAAGTTTCAGTTCTATAGTGTTTCCCCTGAAAACATATAAAAACATTTTTGCAGAAATATTTGCAGAATTGTACTAAAGTAAAGCAAAACAAAACAAATTGGGGAAACAAATAAAAAGTAAACTAAACTAAAATAAAATAAGAATGTACTGATAATACAGTATAATAAGAAAATTAAGTAAAGAGTTAAAAGAAGCAGTAAAACTCAGCTAAGACAGGTACAGGCTGTCTGAAGGTGGTGAGATACTGTAGAATATAGTTTTTAACTAACAATAAATCAATTTTAGTTTTGTACATTTTTGGTTTTAAATGTTACTTCACACTCATATGAACTTGAGTGATGTCCCATTCTTAATCCATAGGGTTTAATATGATGTTGGCCCAACCTTTGCAGCTATAACAGCTTCAGCTCTTCTGGGAAGGCTCTCCACACCGTTTACGAGAGTGTTTATGGGAATGTTTGAGCGTACTTCCAGAAGAACATCTGTGAGGTCAGACACTGATGTTGGACGAGAAGGTCTGGCTCCCAGTCTCCGCTCTAATTTATCCCAAAGGTGTTCTATCAGGTTGAGGTCAGGACTCTGTGCAGGCCAGTCAAGTTCTTCCACACCAAACTCGCTCATCCATGTCTTTAAGGAGCTGTCATGTTGGAACAGGAAGGGGCCGTCCCCAAACTGTCCCCACAAAGTCGTGAGCATGAAATTGTCCAGAATGTCTTGGTCTGCTAAAGTATTAAGAATTCCTTTCACTGGAAAAGGGTCCAAGCCCACTTTCTGAAAAACAGCCCTACACCATTATCCCCCCCTCCACCAAACTTTACACTTAGTCAGACAAGTACCCTCTGAAGACAACCAGCATGTGTGATGTATGTGATATGCAAGGATGGATTCAGAACCAAATTGGTTAAGAGTGTCTTCCACATGGATGAGTGGACACAGAAAATGTACTGCCGCCGTCCAAAGTATGAATAATAATATGACTGGTCTGGGTATTATTGGTATTAACAAAATAGTAATTTTGGATTTCTATTGCTTGATTAATCAAATGTCACTATAATGGACAGCTGGTGGTCTCAATGGTAAAAATAAAAGAAATAATGAGAAGGCGTAGGCCTGGGTAAGTACAGACAGAGGGACAGACAGACAGACAGACAGACAGTGGTGTAATCTGACCTGTCGTAAACACTGAGCAGCCAGTTGAGACACATGTCTACACACAGTGGAATATCGACCATCATGCCTTTCTCCTGCTCCAAGCGTTCGTATAGAGAGGTCAACAAGTCCACCACCTCCTGTACCTCCACAACTCTGCTGCCTGACCCTGTGACCTCTGACCCAAGCCCCACATCTCCCTGAAGCTCTGCCATCAATGAGCTCAGAGGAATACAGTCCACTGGAAAAGAAATAAAGAGAGAGAGCGAGGGTGAAGGTAAAAGCCTATGTGTACATATATTCCCTGTGTACAACTCACTCACGCTTTAAGGCCTTCTGCACACGTCGCAACTTCATGGCTGTCCTGTAGGCTGAAAACCTAATCTCACCGAGATCCGCTGAAAGACGAAGAGAGAAAGAGAAAGGTTTAATATGACTAGATTAGATGCTTTTTGTACTAGGTGTACAAAAGCATCACAAATATCAAATATCATGATATTTTGCTTATGATACTGTATCGATTCTCAACAACTTTAGTTTTTTTAATCAATAGTTTACAATCACAGACTTGTGGCAGGCAGTGGTTAATTTTGTGTTGTGCTTAAATTTGTGACCAATAGATGGCAGTGTTTTTCTGTCATTGTAACTCTTCCACTGCAACTTAAACACGTAGGATAAAGGTGCACCGCCAACATTAGCATTGCTTTACATATAGTATCGTTTTCCAAAATTAGAGATAAAAAATTGTGTTAGTTGGCTTTGTTTATAGTATCGTTTTCCAAAATTAGAGATAAAAAATTGTGTTATTTGGCTTTGTTTATAGTATCGTTTTCCAAAAATAGAGATAAAAAATCGTGTTATTTGGCTTTGTTTATAGTATCGTTTTCCAAAATTAGGGATAAAAAATTTTGTTATTTGACTTTGCTTATAGTATTGTTTTCCAAAATTAGAGATAAAAAATTGTGTTATTTGGCTTTGTTTATAGTATCGTTTTCCAAAATTAGGGATAAAAAATTGTGTTATTTGGCTTTGTTTACAGTATCGTTTTCCAAAATTAGAGATAAAAAATTGTGTTATTTGGCTTTGTTTATAGTATAGTTTTCCAAAATTAGGGATAAAAGATTGTGTTATTTGGCTTTGTTTATAGTATTGTTTTCCAAAATTAGGGATAAAAGATTGTGTTATTTGGCTTTGCTTATAGCATTGTTTTCCAAAACTAGATGTAAAAAAAAATTATATTTGGCCTTACTTATAGTATAGTTGCCCATAAATTAGAGGTTGGAAATCATGATATTTGGCCTTGCTTATAGTATGTGATATGTGATATTTGTAATGTTTGCCTTTGCTAATAGTATCATTTTCTAAAATTAAAGATTAAAAATGATTGTTTCCTAAAATTAGAAGTTAAAAATGTTAATACTTGGCCTTACTTATAGTATCGTTTTCTAAAATTGGAAGTTAAAAATGTTGATATTTGGCTTTGCTTATAGCATTGTTTCTTAAAATTAGATGTTAAAAATTGTGATATTTGGCTTTGCTTATAGTATCATTTTCGAAAATTAAAGATTAAAAATTATTGTTTCCTAAAATTAGAAGTTAAAAATTGTAATATTTGGCCTTACTTATAGTATCGTTTTCTAAAATTGGAAATTAAAAATTGTGATATTTGGCTTTGCTTATAGCATTTTTTCTTAATATTTAATGTTAAAAATTGTGATATTTGGCTTTGCTTATAGTATCATTTTCTAAAATTAGATGGTAGAAATCAGGATATATCGCCTTACTTACAATATCGCAGAATATCACAATATATTGAATCATAGCATATCATATTACCAGTTTCTTGCCAATACACAGCCTTAAATATGACCCACCAGACATTGGACTTCAGGGTATCCACAAAGAGTCTCAACATTGAGCCCTAGATAAGTATAGCAAAGTATAGAGTGGAAGCAGCTAGACCAGAGCCACTATCTCACCCATAGACTGGTAGAACTGGACCATCCGTGGGTGATCCCAACTAGTGCTCTGAGTACTGTGACTATAAAGAGAGAGAGAGAGAGATACAAAGGAGAAATGAAAGTTAAAGAGCAGTTAAACGACTAAGCTGATGCTTATGAAATTATTATGCTGACGATTATGCAGCATGTAAGGCTGAAAGGGTTTTACACTCACATGTCTAAACTTAATCATCTCAACTCAACTCATTAAATAAACATGAACAGACTCACTTGATGTAGTACGGCACTCTGCCGGCTGACACAGCTCTTTCCCACGGACTCTGTACGGAACCTACACACATATGCACAGCACATAGTTCTTTACACCCTTTATCTGATCAGTAAGTTTGTGTTCACCAGATCTGATTAGAACTGATGTAAATAATCAGACATACAATACAAAGTAACATGACTAGCTTATTGAAAGAGATGTAGATCATATCTTGAGCTCCAGTTTGAAGAACAAAGTTAGGTTCCAGATTTCTCCTGGACGCCCCAGACATTGTACGAATGTATTCAGTTCCTTCAGCAGCAATCTTGATTTAGCTTAATGAAGTACTGAGCAGTCAAAGCAGGTATTAGATGAGAACTGTAAACAATACTGGGTTGTTTCTGGCAATAGGCAATATCCAGACTGATCAAGCGCCGTGTGCAGCACGGACAGCAGCTAGACAGACTGGGAGACTCAATGAGGTCTTGGTAGGTGGTCACAGGTATCTGGAGCCATGCTGACTGCAGTGCATCCCAAAGCTGCTGAGCCAACATTACCATCCAGGTGGTCCAACAGATCCTCAGATAGGTTCAAGTCTGAGAAATCAGGGCGTCCAGGGAAGTACTTGGAAGTCTTGGTCAGCTCTTCCAACCAATGCGGGACATTTCTAGTCATGTGATGTGTCTTGCTGGAAAACCCCATCCGCCCCAGAGAAGACAATCAGCATGTATGGTGTACGTGATCTGCAAGGATGGATTCAAACCCAAATGGGTTGAGAGTGTCTTCCACATGGATGAGTGGGTCCAGCGAATGCCACAAAAACACATGGTTGTTTTATTCCCAAATTTAACGCCCGTAGACTAAATAACATAACATTACTAATAAATAGCTTACACTGCCCCCTGGTGTTGGGCAGTTCTATTGAGCATCACTCAAGTTCATATGCATTTGCAGGCAGACGAGCGAATACTTTTGGCAATATAGTGTATTATTATATAGAAAACGTAGCAACTTCAATTTCTTCACTCTGAGGTAGGACCAGCAGAGGTAAAGCTCAGGTGTGGGTTGTGCTGAGGGGCAGTGAAGTGGTGGAGACTGTAGATGTTTATCCACTGCAGGGTGGGGGAAGTCCTGCAATTACATTCTTCTAATAGTAATATTTTTTTTTAATTGTTGTGGCACCACAACAACAAACACCAAACCTGAGCTCATGGTTAAACCATTGCCTGCAATTGTAGGATGACCAGCAAACGGAAATAGTGAGACGCCATAGCACATCCTAGAGGGTTTTCAGGAAACTCATGGATGGTGTAGCCCATTGCTATTGTGTACGCATGTTTTGTTATGCATCTAATTGTGAAAGAATGTAAGACCACCTGACAAAAAGTGTTGGGATGTGGATCCAAAGTCCATAAGAGCTTCTTGCAGCTCCCTCAGTCTCTCCTCTATACAGGCCTAGAGATAGAAAGAGTGATGGTTTATGGGTAATGACACGGTATGTATTAATCTACACCAGTTAAAAGTGTACCTGCAGTAGCGTCCAGTCTGTGTTGAGGTTGTGAAGTGTGTTTGTGTCGTGTTCAGTCAGACACACGCCAGCATTGCAGAGCTGGCGCGCTAACATGTTTAAATGCTTTAGCCCCTCCCTCACAGGAACCAACTCCTCCTCAAACAGCTACATACACAGGACAGAGACACAGAGAGAAACAGATGAACTACAGTCTGGAAGTTTAGAACTACGAAGCCCACCTATATATGGTAAGTGGAGCTGATAAAATGGACAAGGAAGTGGTTTCACTGTTATGGATGACCACCAAGTATGTTGGAACCAGTACCCCGATAGCGTCCACGTGGTCCTGCAGTGTTTCTATCTGTAGCTCCTCCAGTGGTTCCCAGGCCTGTTGGACTCCCTGAGCTTCCTCTATCTCTTGCTGTATATCCTCCACGCCGCAGTGCAGCTCCTCCAGACCCCTCACAGCGCCCTCTAGCAACCTCCTTTGGGCACTGCAGCTTTGCAACACGCTCTGCCACTGAGCCTCTGCTGTTCGCAACATGTGCCGCATATGCTCGTCGACTGTGTCCACGCAAACTTCTAAGACAAATAAACAAATACGTTCTCAGAGACTCATAAATGAATACACGAAAAGCTAGCATTTGCAACTGCCCATCCTGTGTGGTCTGATACTGAACAACTGCCCATCCTGTGTGGTCTGATACTGAACAACTGCCCATCCTGTGCGGTCTGATACTGAACAACTGCCCATCCTGTGCTACCACAGACGTTTTCTTCACTTGCTCTCACAAACTAATCTGAGGAAGATTTTCCTTGGCTTGCTCATTCGGGGAACTTGGACTTGGATTTTTTGTAAAGCTGCTTTGTGACGCATATAAATAAACTTTGATTTGACTTGACCTAACTGCTCCAACTTTGGGGAGCATTCCATTATAAACTTTCTGTTTACAATGAGTTTGAATCACAGCATTTTGTTGCCTCTTCATTGCCTCATCTGCGACTTTTGGGTTCCAGGCAACCAATCACCTATACAAACCCCATGCTTTCATTGTGTCAGCAACCTGATTACTGTATATTTGAATACTTGGATCCAGCTATGTACTCAACATATTTGGGTAGACCTGGCGGGAGAGCAGTAGATCGGACTGAATGCAGGACAGTTGGCAGCCCTGAAGTAATAGCTAGTGTACATGTATAGCATATATATAGCACTCTCTCTCCATTCCTTGACTGTAACACCTGCCGACCCTGAGGAAGACTACAGAGCTGAAGGTGCTGAGCTTGGCCAAGCAATTAGTACAAACCGATTGACTACATTTGAAATAACAACATTTGAATGAGGCACCTGTGCAGTGGCTGGAAGTGTCCACTAGGGCGCGCTCTGAGAGAAACTCCTGAGCTGCCTCCAGTACAGTGTGCACGAAAGACGTTCTGGAGTTTAGCTCCTCCTCAAAGAACTTCGAAAGAGAAGAATGAAATAAATACAAATTAAATTTACAGGACAAAACACATGATGTATTCAAAGGTGGTAGGTTATGATTAAACATGGTTGTGATGTCACAACCTACGTCTGTTTTTTAGCCTTATGTAAAACAGTGCACAGAACTGTGGATAACCAATCAGAGTGCAATTGGCAAAATTCATATAGTATGGGTTATAGTTGTACTGCTGTTAGTTGTATAGCCATCTGCTAAACTTTGGGTGCTAATTAAAAATAAAAGTTATAGCGTTTTATTTTACATTGGGGGTCCCTAAGTTAGAAACACAAAGTATCTCCTGTGTGTGTATGTGTTTAAATACCATATGTTGTTGTCTCTGGTGGTGAAGCGTTTTAAGATCGCCTCCCAGAGTCAATGGCTCCATAAGCTCTGCCTCTTTTACAGCAAGCCAGCCAATAAGCTCCTGAAGAGACATCTGAAGACTGAACACACACACAGACTCACACATCACAGTAGTAACAAAAGAAACTGAGCACAGTGTTAGTTCAAACAGGCCACAAGGTCAAGCTCAGACCGCCAGCTGTTATCAGCTCAGCTGACCACCTGCTACGTATATGATTGATTCAGTTTGTCAGACCACTAATTCCGTCGTGGGCTGGAGTTCAGGGACAACCTTGTGACCAGAAGGTCACCTGTTCAATCCCCTGAACCATCAGGATACGACTGAAGTGCCCCTATATGTGTATGTATGTGGGTGTTTTACTGCCCCCTATTGTGTGTGTTCACTAATGTGTGGGTATACGTGGGTGTTTTACTGCCCCCTAGTATGTGTGTTCACTAATGTGTGGGTATACGTGGGTGTTTTACTGCCCCCTAGTGTATGTGTCCTCGGCTGTTTCACTCTCCCCTAGTGTGTGTGTTCACTAGTGTGTGTGTATATAGATGTTTCACTGTCCCCTAGTCTGTGTGTTCACTAGTGAGTGTGTGTATAGATGTTTCACTGTCCCCTTGTCTGTGTGTTTACTAGTGAGTGTGTGTATAGATGGTTGTTTCACTTCCCTCCAGTGTGCGTGTTCAGTAATGTGTGTGTGTATACATGGGTGTCTCACTGCCCCCTAGTGTGTGTGTTCACTAATGTATGTGTGTATACATGGGTGTTTCACTGCCCCCTAGTATGTATGTTCACTAGTGTGTGTGTGTGTATGTGGGTGTTTCATTGCCCCTTAGAGTGTATGTTCACTACTGTGTGTGTATATGTGGGTGCTTCACTGCCCCCTAGTGTGTGTTCACTAGTGTTAGTGTATGTGGGTGTTTCACTGCCCCAGTGTGTGTGTTCACTAGTGTTAGTGTATGTGGGTGTTTCACTGTACTCTATTGTGTATACACTCTAATGTGGGTGTATATGTGGGTCTTTCACTGCCACCTAGTGTGTGTGTTCACTAGTGTCAGTGTATGTGGGTGTTTCACTGCCCCCTATTGTGTATGTTCACTAGTGTTAGTGTATGTGGGTGTTTCACAGTACTATATTGTGTATGTTCACTAGTGTTAGTGTATGTGGGTGTTTCACAGTACTCTATTGTGTATGTTCACTAGTGTGTGTGTGTATGTGGGTGTTTCACTGCCCCCTAGTGTGTATGTTCACTAGTGTGTGTGTATGTGGGTGTTTCACAGTACTCTATTGTGTATGTTCACTAGTGTGTGTGTATATGTGAGTGGCGATTGTGATGAGATTTTGCTTTGAACTCATCCGTGGCTCCAGTTGAATTATGGGATAGCACAGTGTGCTCCCGTCGCATTCTTCTAGTGTTCTTTTTATACCCAGTCATGTGACTGAGTTGCAACTTGCTCCTCCAGCTGATTTTTGTTTGCTGCCATTAAGTTCTAAACAAGATCATAATTTTCAAGAAATGTTCAAATTTGTGTTCTAAGTTCTACTGAGAATATAATATTGGTCTGAGATTTGCAAATCATTGCATTCCCAACACAAAACCACTCTTACCTGTGTTGGGCTCCTGGTCTGTACACTGCGTGACCTTCTGATAAAGTGTCATGGTGCCCATTTCTCAGTGCTGGGGAAGACCACTGCGGTGACAGCTGCCCAACTGAGCAAAGAACACACATATACACTCTGTAACAGAACGACTAACAAGCCAGAGGCTCTTTGACCTGGCCCCTGGAGGACCCCCTGTCCTGTAAACTTCATTGTTTGCTCTACTCCCAACACACCTGATCTAACAAATCTGCTAGTTAGCAAGAACTTCCTGAGCTGAAGTGGGTGTGTTTTGGCAGGAAAACACAAATATGTTGGGGGTCCGCCCAGAGCAGGGTTGGGAGCCACTGCATCGGACGATAAAACAGGCAGATCATGAGAGAAAAGAGGTCTACTGATGAAGCTCCCTCATATGATCAGAGAATGGGTTCCTCCAGCAAGGAACTGAACCAGATCTAGGCTGGAAGTGGGTCCAGATCTCCGACCAGCAGACCGTCTGTATATATATAATTATATAATTCTAAAGTTAATCTTATGTATGTTTTATGAGTCATTACAAACTACTTCCTCCACCTTAGTACAGGCCTGTGGACCACTAGAGGGCGCTCCGTGGCCTACTGGAGGTCTGCGGCCCACACGTATTGAGTGTGTGTTGGGATGGAGATGAAGAACTCCAGGTCCTTTCAAGCTTCTGTTCTCCTGCCTGTTCCCTGCCGTTGCTAGCACGTATTCATTTCAGACACTGTACTCGAGTAGTAGGCAGCTGCCTACAGCACCCCCTAGTGGACTTACTAGTGCCACTGTCCTGTCCAGACGCTCCCCTGTCCTTCTTTGTGTCTCAGCGTTTGGCCTTCAGTCCAGGCGTATGGAAGTATGGGGAAGCATGTGGAATGACTTTTACGCATATATGCACCTAATGCACAACATGGCCTCCGGTGGGCTCTACTTTATTCATGAGGACATTGCAGCGGCAATCTGTTCCCATAACTTCCCGCGACACGTACACGCATACGTAGTCACACACAGACGGTCGTCTTCTTATTTATTAATTTCACTTTCAGCATGAGCTGGAGTTTGAAGCTGACGCATGAAGATCCACATTGAAGGCGATTTGAATTTCCAAACGTATAAAACTCGGTTCACCGAACACTCATTTGAAATTCAAAGCTTTTCATGCCCCATGATACGGCATTATCATACAACTTCTCACGGTCTCGCGGCCCACTTTTAGGTTGTCATCCCGCTTCAACGGATGCTTTTCCAGTTCGGCTGACGATGGAAATCAGACCGGCGTCCATGTAAACTTATGGAACCTTCGAAAAATTGGGTTCGCAGTGGGTAACGACTGGCTTCACATCAGTGGCTGCCCACTATCTCCATAGCTATTAAACCCGTAGGCCCTTAAAGTAGAGTCAAAAGATGGGCCTTCAGCTCAACATAAAATTCCAACTGTATGCTACATGCAGGTCTCGCAGGCTCCAGTAGCCAGTATCTAAGCTTTAGCTGGGAAAATCAGTGTGAACCAACATTAGCTTGGTGCTAAAATGGCATATAGCCTAAAACTTAGCTAGCTAAAAGTAGCAGCAGCATAGCAGGAGCTATTAGATACTCACAGAAAGCAGCTTTCTACATTCAATGTATATTGCAGTCTCCAAGCTGGTTTATGCTGGTCTAGTGCTGGTCTGCTGTCAGCTTAGCATCTAAAACACACTGTATGCTGGAGATACATCACTTCCAGGAAATTATCGTTTTATTACCTGATGTTTGTAAATGAGCTGAGCTCAACCTTCTTCTTTCTTTTCCTCATGTATGCAGTTATATGGGTCAGCTAGTATGTATGGGTCTGACTGTGGATCAGCCTGTGTGAGCAGCAAAGCGGGCGTTGAATTCCACATGACTGCAGGAGATGTCTGGGAGGCTCTCGGCTTGTTTCAGACATTATTAAATAATCAACACACACACACACACACACACACACACACACACAGCTGAAACTGTTAATGCGCTCAGTCGGGCGAATCGTTAAATTAATGCCTACAGTCGGTCTGAGACAAGCCCAAGATGACACCTCTGACTCCACACACACACACACACACATGCACATACACACATATACACACACACACACATGCACACATATATACATACACACACAGATACACATACACACATGCATGCATACACACACATACACACACAAACACACACACACACAAACACACACACACACACACATATACACATACACACGCATATACACACACACACACACATATACACACACACATACAGACAAACACACATACACACATACACTTGTATACATATACACAAACATACACACACACACACATACATACACACACACCCATATATACACATACACACATATACACATACACACACATATACACATATACACACATATACACATACATGAACACATACACACACACACCCATATATACACATGCACACACACACATACACACATATACACATGCACACACACACATACACACACACACATACACACACATATACACATACATGAACACATACACACACATATACACATACACACACATATATACACACACACATATATACACACACACACACACGTATATACACATACACACACACATACATACACACACACACATATATACACACACACACATACACAAACACGCACACACATGCAGCTGAAACCGTTAATGCGCTCAGTCAGGTGAATCGTTAAATTCACCCACACACACACACACACATGTATACAAATACACACACACATACACACAAACACACATACACACACATTTATATATATATATATATATATATATATATATATATATATATATATATATACACGCACACACACATGCACATACACACACATATACACACACCTGCATGCACTCTGGATACCAGGCCGAGACTTACAAAAAGCTGCATGTTGTAAAGAAATGTAACCTGAACTTGATTTTATATTTTATTCTTCCAAAAAATTGTCCAAGAATGTGTAGAAATGTGTAGAAAACTCACATGTAAGTGTTTCCTCTGTAGAAGGTTTGTTAATTTATGAGGTAAAAAACGTGGGCATAGCAGTAAAGAAGCATTCTGTTGTTACAAGAACTTTTATTTTAATGGAGAGGACTGCGTGCTTACGTAAACATGGTGAGCTTAGCAGTACAGAAGTTTTCTTCTGTTACAGGGACTTATATATAATATAAATAGATATATAAATAATCATTTATATATATATATATATATAAATAAGAGAAAGGGAAAATTATGTATCTGAACCTTAGCAAGTGACGGGTGAGGGGGCCTATCTTTTAGGCTATGTCCCAAACATGACCACCATCTTTTTTCCAATTGGAAGGTGGTCGTGTAGGAGATCGAAGACCAGAACAATCTCAGAAATCGATTGATGCAATCAGATTTGCAATATCTCTCATGGTTCAAACGTTCTCAACACAGAAAAATTAGCAACATCAACCACATTGAACAACGTGTTCAGTGTGCTGTCCCTGGTGTCGAACGGCGCCTTCAGATCTGTGTTCAGTGTGTGCTTTGGAACAGCCTTCTATGATGTAAAGACCTAGAGATGCAGCTCGTATGTCGCTAATTGTGTTTGATTCCTGAAGGTATTTAACTTGAGTTTTGGAAAGCACGGTACAACATCTAATCAATAACCGTCTCATCACTAATACACACCCTTACCGTCTCTCTCGGAGTCTCTGACCGAGCCGCTGTGCTGGAGGATGTGTGTTGGACTGTGTAGGGATTTCCTGGGCGGCAGTCTCGGCGCTGGATCTAGAGCTTTATCCTCGCTCTGAAACACAAACACAGGGAGACAGATCTCTAAAGCTGGCGTGGCTGTCAGAGGTTATGCGACTATTTGTGTTGGCTGGCTTTGACTTTGGTGTCACTTCCATGTTTTAAAAAAAAACCCAACATCTATGTTGTTAGTAGTTTGCTAGTGTGGTCGGTGATGGTTGCTGCAGTTTGAGATGTTGTGGTTTTTCAGTAAACGTCATTCTCGGACATCACTGCTCTAAAATCCCCACAGGACTTTTTAGACACTCTCAACCGATTTGGGTTTAAACCCATCCTTGCAGATCACGTACACCATACATGCTGATTGTCTTCTCTGGGGCGGATGGGACCTTCCAGCAGGACAATGAGACACTAGAAATATCCCACATTGGTTGGAAGAGCTGACCAAGACTTCCAAGTCCTACCCTGGACCCCATAATTTCTCAGACTTGAACCCAGTTGAGCATCTGTGGGGCCACCTGGATGTTGGTGTTGGCTCTATGGATCCTCCTCCATGCTCCCTCCAGCAGCTGTGGGATGCAATGCAGTCAGCATGATACCTCCAGATGCCTGTGACCACCTACCAGGACCTTATTTAGTCTCACAGTCCATCTAGCTGCTGTCAATGCTGCACACGGCAGTCACTCTGGATATTAGCTGGTGGTCATAATAATGTGACTCCACTGTGTAGCTCTTCTCTTTAAAGGCCAGTCAGTATTAATGAAGAAATAGGAAGGTATCGTGGTTATAGGCTGGCTCTGGCTATCTACAATTCCTTGCATCCATTTTAATCAGTCAGATGAGAAACAAATCATGTTTATCAAGACAAATGCTAGTAGCGAGCAGTTGTGTCTCCAGCGTGAAAACCGTATCTGTAACCCTTCATAGAGGCTCTGGGTTTTATAGGGTGTTTCTCGCTATGAAGCCACATCTTCATGTGGCGAAGATATCTAGCTAGCAAAGGCTAGCACTTTCCCCTAACTAGCACGGTTAACCCTCAACCAGGCCTCACTGAAGAAGAAACTCATTGTAAACAGGTTCACAGGTTCTAAACATTTGGCTTCACTGATTGGCTGATTACAGATTTGGGGGGATATCGAAGCCTGTGCTTTAGGTTCATTTTAAAAATGGTCAGGTTAATTAATATCAAGGTATCATGTATGTGTGTGTATATATATATATATATATATATATATATATATATATATATATATATATATATATATATATATATATATATATATATATACTACCGCTCAAAAGTTTGGGATCACAGTGAAATGTTCTTGTTTTAATGGAGTATCTTCTTCCTTAACACAACAATGGACTGACGGGTCTCTAAAGAAAGTTGTTTCTTTCTGGTCGTTGTGAGTCGGTCAGCAAGCCATCAACTGCTGATCTTCAGATACTAAACTAACCTAGAATGTTGTTCCCTTTTATACTCACTTATTAGTAGAATGTTTTTCAGCTGTGCATCACAATTGAGCAAGAGTGTCCTAACAACCAATTAGTCCAATAACATCCTTAACTTGGATTGGCGGCCGTACCAGGAGATTTAGACAGAGGACTGAGAATTACTGATAATAGGACTATATGTAAAATAAGCCTCTATACAAAAATAGACTTTAATACAAACATTTATATTCTTTAAAAATCATCTGATACACTTACATTAATTGTGAAATGAACAATATTGTTTGTGAATTGCATGAAATAAAATTCTAAAGTGATCCTAAACTTTTGAGCGGTGGTGTATATATATATATATATATATACAGAGCTGTTCTCATATACACTCAGTTCTTCACACACACACATACACACTCACAAAAGTTCAGTAGGACAGACTTACCATGACGCTAAAACCTTCATGAAATCCAACCAAACTGCTGAAGAACAATTAAGCACAGAGAGAGAGAGAGATATAAAGAGAGAGAGAGAGAGAGAGAGAGAGAGAGAGAGAGAGCAGAGAATGTAAAGATTGTTTGAGAGAGAAATGAGAGGAGAGAAAGAGAGTGAAGAGAAAGAAAGATTGAGAACAGAGAGAGAGTGTGGAGTGAACGAGAGAGAGAAATAGAACTGAGATAGATCAAAGAGAGATCAAGAGAGGAGGAATGTGAAAGAGAGTAAAGAAAAATGAGAGCCTGAGAGGGCTCTGTGTAGCAGAAAGAGTGGACAGAATGATGAGAGAGAGAGAGAGAGAAAGAGAGATTGAACAACTGAGGAATAGAGTCAACAAACTTGAGTGTGTTATCAGGAGAGAGAAAGAGAGAGAGAGAGTGTGCAAAGAGAGACAATTGGTCGTGCACCTCCACAGTGTGTGTGTATGTGTGTGTGGGGTACATGGGGGGCGTGTTCTGCCACATAAGCTCATCATCTTCATCACTGCACACGCCCGGCTCTCTGGAGGTTTACATTCACCAGGAGAGAGAGAGAGAGGAAGACAGAGAGCAAGAGAGAGAGAGAGAGAGAGAGTGTGAGTAGACTCAGGACTTGGTGAACCATCCAACCCTCACAAAACCCTCTACTCACAAACTATCCCTACTTTTGAACTGGCCCACCCAGGTTGATCACAGGCCCACCCAATAAAGTTGGGAGAGCATATTTCAGACATAATGATGTTTGTTATTATGAGTACCGTCACAGTTTCAGGGTGGCTGATCAAATCATTAGGCTCTCAAGCTCGGCCTTATTTTCTCCACCCTTCACTCACTGTTGCTGTCCACCATTGCCTCAAGCGTTGGGTTCGTCACCAGCACACCAGTGTTATAATTTGCTGTGGCAGTATGCTTTAGCCTGAGATAATTAGACCTAGGTTTCTACGTTTGCTGTGTCACCTCGCCTTCGCACGTCAGCTGTCCGATGCGAACTGTGCTGTCATGTTGTTTCCTTGAGTAAAAGTTGTGATGGTGAGCGAGAGCATGCTTTACAGTGACAGGGCTACATGGTTGATGTTGCATGCTGGCTAATGTGTAGATTGTGCTGTCACCATCAAGAAAGCATCACGAGTGTAACGAATAGTTTGTGTTTATAAATTACGCCTAGCACTACAGCATCGTGCTGACCACTACTCCACCACGCTAACTAGAACACCACCATGCTAACCACTACAGCACCGTACTAACCACTACATCACCATACTAACCAATACAGCACCGTACTAACCACTACACCACCATACTAACCACTACAGCACCGTACTAACCACTACACCACCATACTAACCACTACACCACCATACTAACCACTACACCACCACATTAACCACTACACCACCATACTAACCACTACAGCACCGTACTAACCACTACACCACCATACTAACCACTACACCACCATACTAACCACTACACCACCCTACTAACCACTACACCACCGTACTAACCTCTACAGCACCCTACTAACCACTACACCACCTTACTAACCTCTACAGCACCCTACTAACCACTACACCACCTTACTAACCACTACAGCACCATACTAACCACTACACCACCATACTAACCACTACACCACCATACTAACCACTACACCACCATACTGACCACTACACCACCATACTAACCACTACATCATTTCCGCCTAGTGTGTGTGTTCACTAGAGTGTGTGTATGTGGGTGTTTCACTGCCCCCTAGTGTGTGTGTGTTCACTATTTTTGTGTCTGTGTTTGTGTGTGTGTATGTGTTCGCTAGTGTGTGTCTGTGTAAGTGGGTGTTTCACTTCCCCCTAGCATGTGTTCACTTGTGTGTGTGTGTGTGTGTGTGTGTGTGTGTGTTCGCTAGTGTGTGTCTGTGTAAGTGGGTATTTCACTGCCCCTAGTGTTTGTATGGGTGTTTCACTGCCCCCTAGTGTATGTGTTCACTAGTGTATGTGTATATGTGGGTGTGTACATGTAAGTGGGCATTTTACTGTCTCCTAATGTGTTTTCACTAGTGTGTGTGTATTTGTAAGTGTGTGTTTTACTGTGTCCTGGTGTGTGTTCACTAGTATGTATGTGTGTAAGTGGCTGTTTTACTAACCACTACACCACCGTACTAACCACTACACCACCGTACTAACCACTACACCATCGTACTAACCACTACACCACCACACTAACACTACACAACCGTACTAACCACTACACCACCGTACTAACCACTACACTACCGTACTAACCACTACACCACCACACTAACACTACACCACCGTACTAACCACTACACCACCACACTAACACTACACCACCGTACTAACCACTACACCACCGTACTAACACTACACCACCATACTAACCACTACACCACCGTACTAACCACTACTCCACCACACTAACACTACACCACCTTACTAACCACTACACCACCGTACTAACACTACACCACCTTACTAACCACTACACCACCGTACTAACACTACACCACCATAATAACCACTACACCACCGTACTAACCACTACACCACCACACTAACACTACACCACCGTACTAACCACTACACCACCGTGCTAACCACTACACCACCATACTAACCACTACACCACCATACTAGCCACTACACCACCGTACTAACCACTACACTACCATACCAACCACTACAGCACCATACTAACCACTACACCACCGTACTAGCCACTACACCACCGTACTAACCACTACACCACCGTGCTAACCACTACAGCACCATACTAACCACTACACCACCGTACTAACCATTACACCACCGTACTAACATTACACCACCGTACTAACCACTACACCACCGTACTAACCACTACACCACCGTGCTAACCACTACAGCACCATACTAACCACTACACCACCGTACTAACCATTACACCACCGTACTAACCACTACACCACCGCACTATCCACTACACCACCGTACTAACCACTACACCACCATACTAACCACTACATCACCGTACTGACCACTACACCACCATACTGACCACTACACCACCGTACTAACCACTACACCACCATACTAACCACTACACCACCATACTAACCACTACACCACCGTACTAACCACTACACCACCGTACTAACACTACACCACCATACTAACCACTACACCACCGTACTAACCACTACTCCACCACACTAACACTACACCACCTTACTAACCACTACACCACCGTACTAACACTACACCACCTTACTAACCACTACACCACCGTACTAACACTACACCACCATAATAACCACTACACCACCGTACTAACCACTACACCACCACACTAACACTACACCACCGTACTAACCACTACACCACCGTGCTAACCACTACAGCACCATACTAACCACTACACCACCGTACTAGCCACTACACCACCGTACTAACCACTACACTACCATACCAACCACTACAGCACCATACTAACCACTACACCACCGTACTAGCCACTACACCACCGTACTAACCACTACACCACCGTGCTAACCACTACAGCACCATACTAACCACTACACCACCGTACTAACCATTACACCACCGTACTAACATTACACCACCGTACTAACCACTACACCACCGTACTAACCACTACACCACCGTGCTAACCACTACAGCACCATACTAACCACTACACCACCGTACTAACCATTACACCACCGTACTAACCACTACACCACCGCACTATCCACTACACCACCGTACTAACCACTACACCACCATACTAACCACTACATCACCGTACTGACCACTACACCACCTTGCCAACCACTACACCACCGTGCCAGACTAATCCAGTCTAATCAAATCTGATCTAATAATTTGATGTTATCACCAAACATCCAAACAGCATTTCTTTGTAATTCATTGGTGGAGATGTAAGTCATTCAGAATGGGTTTTGGTGTGAAATGTTTCAGCTGGTGTTTACAGTGGCGGTTTTGATGGTGGTAACCAGGGGTTTCCATGTCTACAACACAAATATAACCACGTTAGTGCCAGTGAACCTACTTACGTTTTCTGGGTGTTTAGATGTAACGATGATGGTTCCTTTGAGGGCTATTTTGCCATAAACCAACGTCTCAGGCATCATTTCAGACTTCGGACGCCTGGTTCCATTCACCACCACTGTAAACAACTGTAAACAACAGACTATAATATAAATAGTGTTTGAAATCATCTAGATTTTAAGAAGGGAATGGGTGCTTAGCCCATGTGCTCAGTCAAACTCTTCTTCAACTCACATTCACGGCTCCACCGAAGGCTATCGTGACCAGACAACGTCCACTGGAGCTTCATTAACAGGCTGAGGCACTGTGTGGATCGTTTCTCTGTACAGTGCATGTGATTATCTGAAACGTGATGGTCCTTCCTACTTCTCTCTGTGACATTCCAGTGCCACCGTACTGAATGATTTACTTCTGAGGCTTGTTAGCATTTTCGCTCGCCTTTACGCTACAGTGATCTTCAACTTCGCCCATCGTCTACCTCACTCAGGGCTGGAAGTGAAGCGCGAGGGTCACACAGACCGCTTTAACATGCAGATATATGCGGAAACGAAAGAACGATCATCAGGATGGAACGGAGGCTACATGTTTTAATTCAAGAGTGTTTGTGTTTCGTTTGGGTGAAGCATGTAGGCATCAAATCTGTGTGAGGAGTTGGACGAATCAACAAATTAGCATACCACGAAACGTGTTTTGTGTGTGGGGGTCTTTTTGCTTTCAGTTTTGGTCTCTCCATATTTGAGCGAA
>CM038726.1:4643375-4723379 GCA_021613375.1 Megaleporinus macrocephalus
TGTAAGGGTATTTTGAGGAGTAATATTAGTATTTAAGGGTATTTTGAGAAGCAATATTAGTCTGTAAGGGTATTTAGAGGTGTAATATTAGTATATGAGGGCATTTAATAGAGTAATATTAGTGTTTAAATGTATTTAATAGAGTAATATTAGTCTGTAAGGGTATTCAAGGGAGTAATATTAGTATATAAGACTATTGAATAGAGTAATATAAGTGTGTAAATGTATTTAGTGAAGTAATATTAGTCTGTAATGGTATTTAAAGGAGTAATATTAGTATATAAGACTATTTATAGGAGTAATATTAGTGTTTGGGGCTATTAAGGGGAATAACATTAGTCTGTAGTGCTATTTTGGGGAGTAATATTACTCTGTAAGGGTATTTAAGTAATGCTAGTACATAAGGGTATTAAAAGGTGTAATATTAGTATATAAGGGCATTTAATTGAATAATATTAGTATATAAAGGTATTAAATTAAGTAATATTAGTACGTAAAGATATTTTGAGGAGTAATATTAGTGTGTAAGGGTATTCAAATGGAATAATATTAATATACAAAGGGATTTAATGGAGTAATATTAGTATGTAAAGGGATTTAATGGAGTAATATTAGTCTGTACGGGTATTTAGATATGTAATATTAGTATATAAAGGTATTAAATTGAGAAATATTAGTATGTTAAGATAATTTGAGGAGTAATATTAGTATGTAAGAGTATTTAATGAAGTGATATTAGCATGTTAGTAGTTACAGCAAACATGCTTCCATGAGAGCCCAACTGATCTCCATTCCCCTCACCCCTATATTTTCACTGGATGCTCGATAGGAGATGACAATCTTCTGTCCGCTAATAGCAATGCTGAATGGGAATATCTAGTAGAAGCATCTCTTCCAATATGGAAATGATCTAAACTAGTATATACCTCAGTATATACCTCAGTATGGATCTCTGAGTATATTCAGAACAAGTGGCTTTCTGAAGACAAATAATTGTGATAATAGTGCTGCTGGAGAGGTACGTCTGATGTTTGGTAGTATTTTAGCCCTGAACTAGAACTGGGGACGTTCTGACGATCCGGGCATCCAGGGATCCTGCTGGACTAGAGATGGTTATGTTTTGGTTGGAACCAGTTATTTTTAATATCAAGGCAGCTTTAAGAAAAATGCAGGACTTGAGGCCACCGCATACGTATCGCGTGGCATACTCAGTTCTAAGAACGTGCCGCGGTGAGAGTGCCTTGAAGTATCACGCGTATAAGTACCAGTACTGGTAAAAAGTGGTGACGTGCATTGACGTTGTTGTGTTGCACCATCATTCAAAACAATAGGTTACATTTTTCATAGGCTGTTCTTCAGACCTCGGTATGTAACAGGATACACAAGTAAACACGGCTAGGATGGGCACGCTGAGAGTACGCTTACTCCTTCTGGATTCCAACTGATTCTAGTTCTTTAGCGGTTGTTTCTGTTTCTGTTAGTGGTGAAACAGAAGGGATGAAGATGAGGAAAAGCTGGAGCTGAGGAGATGGATAGGCTGGCAGCATAAAGAATATATAAAAGGAAAATGGGTGTGAAGGAAGATGTAAAGGAAAAAGGCAAAGGAACAGTCACAGGTTTAGCGGAAAGGGAGAAGAATAAGCGTGTATTACACTGAATAAGGGTGTAATACAGTGAGTAAGGGTGTATTACACTGAGTAAATATGTGTTAGAGTATGTAGACGTGTATTACAGTGAGTAAGCATGTATTACAGTGAGTAGGCGTGTATTACAGTAAGTAAGCATGTATTACACTGAGTAGGCGTGTATTACAGTGAGTAAGGGTGTATTGCAGTGAGTAAGGGTGTATTGCAGTGAGTAAGGGTGTATTGCAGTGAGTAAGGGTGTATTACAGTAAGTAAGGGTTTATTATACTGAATAAGGGTGTATTACAGTAAGAAAGGGTTTATTATACTGAATATGGGTGTATTGCAGTAATTAAGGGTTTATTATACTGAATAAGAGTGTATTACAGTAAGTATAGGGTTTATTACATTGAGTAAGAGTGTAGCACTGTAAATAAGGGTTTATTACACTGAGTAAGGGTGTATTACAGTAAGTATAGGGTATATTACAGTAATTAAGTGTGTTGTACTGTAAGGGTCTATTACACTGAGTAAGGGTGTATTACAGTAAGTATAGGGTTTATTACATTGAGTAAAGGTGTATTACAGTAAGTATTGGGTTTATTACATTATGTACGAGTGTAGTACTGTAAATAAGCGTTTGTTACACTGAATAAGGGTGTATTACAGTAAGTATAGGGTTTATTACATTGAGTAAGAGTGTAGTACTGTAAGTAAGGGTTTATTATACTGAATAAGGGCGTGTTACAGTAAGTATAGGGTTTATTACATTGAGTATGTGTGTTGTACTGTAAGTAAGGGTTTATTACACAGAGTAAGGGTGTATTACAGTAAGTATAGGGTTTATTACATTGGGTAAGAGTATAGTACTGTAAGTAAGGGTTTATTATACTGAATAGGGGTGTATTACAGTAAGTATAGGGTTTATTACATTGAGTAAGAGTATAGTACTGTAAGTAAGGGTTTATTATACTGAATAGGGGTGTATTACAGTAAGTATAGGGTTTATTACATTGAGTATGTGTGTTGTACTGTAAGTAAGGGTTTATTACACAGAGTAAGGGTGTATTACAGTAAGTATAGGGTTTATTACATTGAGTAAGAGTATAGTACTGTAAGTAAGGGTTTATTATACTGAATAGGGGTGTATTACAGTAAGTATAGGGTTTATTACATTGAGTAAGAGTATAGTACTGTAAGTAAGGGTTTATTATACTGAATAGGGGTGTATTACAGTAAGTATAGGGTTTATTACATTGAGTAAGAGTGTTAGTTGATTAGCATGTATTACAGTGCGTGTATATTAAATTGTGGGTATATAAGAAAGTGTATTGCTTTGTTAAAATGTGTAACTATGTTGTATTAGAGTGCATAAGAGCATAGGAGAGTGTATAAGGCAAATTAAAATTAATAAAGGGTATATTAGGTTTGTGAAGGTGTATTACAGTGTATAAGTGTTTATGAGAATCTCAGTGGTTGCATTAGTGTTCAAGTATATATTAGTGGGTGTGTTAAATAATTTATATTAAGTGAGTTAATTTATTTTAGAGTGTGTAACTGCAGTTTCAAATATGTTAGGGTGTATTAAAGTGCGTAAGGGCATATGAGAGTGTATAAGATTAGAGTGAGTAGAGTGTGTAAGAGTGAGTGGGTGGATTAGTGTGTGAGTGTATATTACTATGTGTATGGAGTATGAGAGTGTGTAACAGTGAGAGTGTATATGTCAGAGTGTGGGAATGTGAGTAAGTGAGTAGGAGAGTGTGACAGGGTGTATTAGAGTGTGTATGTGTGTGAGAGATTGTATGTGTGTGTATTAGAGTGTGTGTGTACAAAAGTGTTTGTGGGTGTGTTAGAGTGTGAAAGTGTCCATAGGAGTGTGAGTGGTTGTGTGAGTGTGATAGTTTGTATGAGAGTGTGTGTGGGTGAATTAGAGTGTGTTTGTGAGTGTGAGTGGGTGTATTAGAGTGTGTAAGTGTGTATGAGAGTATGAGTGGGTGTATTAGAGTGTGTAAGTGCTTATGAGAGTATGAGTGGGTGTATTAGAGTGTGTTTGTGAGTGGGTGTATTAGAGTGTGTAAGTGCTTATGAGAGTATGAGTGGGTGTATTAGAGTGTGTTTGTGAGTGGGTGTATTAGTGTGTGTAAGTGCTTATGAGAGTATGAGTTGGTGTATTAGAGTGTGTAAGTGCTTATGAGAGTATGAGTGGGTGTATTAGAGTGTGTTTGTGAGTGGGTGTATTAGTGTGTGTAAGTGCTTATGAGAGTATGAGTTGGTGTATTAGAGTGTGTAAGTGCTTATTAGGAGTATGAGCTGGTGTATTAGAGTGTGTTTGTGAGTGGGTGTATTAGTGTGTGTAAGTGCTTATGAGAGTATGAGTTGGTGTATTAGAGTGTGTAAGTGCTTATGAGAGTATGAGTTGGTGTATTAGAGTGTGTAAGTGCTTATGAGAGTATGAGTTGGTGTATTAGAGTGTGTAAGTGCTTATGAGAGTATGAGTTGGTGTATTAGAGTGTGTAAGTGCTTATGAAAGTATAAGTTGGTGTAGTAGAGTGTGTAAGTGTGTATGAGAGTATGAGTGGGTTTATTAGAGTGTGTAAGTGTGTATGAGAGTATGAGTTGGTGTATTAGTGTGTGTAAGTGCTTATGAGAGTATGAGTTGGTGTATTAGTGTGTGTAAGTGCTTATGAGAGTATGAGTGGGTGTATTAGAGTGTGTTTGTGAGTGTGAGTGGGTGTATTAGTGTGTGTAAGTGCTTATGAGAGTATGAGTTGGTGTATTAGAGTGTGTAAGTGCTTATGAGAGTATAAGTTAGTGTAGTAGAGTGTGTAAGTGTGTATGAGAGTATGAGTGGGTTTATTAGAGTGTGTAAGTGTGTACCAAAGTATGAGTGGATGTATTAGATGTGTGAGTGTGTACAAGAGTGTGTAATTGTGTATGAGTGTATTAATGAAGTGTGTTAGAGTGTGTATGAGAGTTTGAGTGGTTTTATTAGTGTGTATAAGGTGTATGAGAGTGTGAGTGGGTGTATTAGAATGTGTTAGTGTGTATGAGAGTGTGAGTGTGTGTATTAGAGTGTGTAAGTGTGTATGAGAGTGCACATGGGTGTATTAGAGTGTGTAAGTGTGTATGAGAGTGTACATGGGTGTATTAGAGTATGTAAGGGTGTATGAGAGTGTGTTTTAGAGTGTGTATGTGTGTATGAGACAGTGAGTGGGTGTATTAGAGTGTGTAAGTGTGTATGATAGTGTGAGTGGGTGTATTAGAGTGTGTTAGGGTCTATGAGAGTAAGAGAGGGTATATTAGAGTGTGTAAGTGTGTATGAGAGTGTGAATGGGTGTATTAGAGTTTGTTAGGGTATATGAGAGTATGAGTGGGTTTATTAGAGAGTGTGGATGTGTATGAGAGGGTGAGTGGGTTTATGAGAATGTGAGTGGGTGTATTAGAGTGTATTAGGGTGTATGAGAGTTGGTGTGGGTTTATTAGACAGTGTAAGTGTGTATGGGAGTGTGAGTGGGTGTATGAGAGTGTGTAAGGGTGTATGAGAGTGTGAGTGGGTTTATTAGAGTATACAAGTGTGTATAAGAGTGTAAGTGAGTGTATTAGAGTGTATATGGGTGTATGAGAGTGTATTAGGGTGTATTAGGGTGTATGAGAGTGTGAGTGGGTTTATTAGAGTATGTAAGAGTGTATGAAAGTGTTTGTGGGTTTATAAGAGTGTATAAGGGTGTATGAGAGTGTGATTGGGTTTATAGGTGTATGTAAGTGTGTATGAGAGTGTGCATGGGTGTATGAGACTGTGAGTGGGTTCATGAGAGTGTGAGTGGGTGTATTAGAGTGTTTAAGGGTGTATGATAGTGTGAGTGGGTGTATTAGAGTGTGTTAGGGTCTATGAGAGTAAGAGAGGGTATATTAGAGTGTGTAAGTGTGTATGAGAGTGTGAATGGGTGTATTAGAGCGTGCAAGTGTGTATGAGAGTGTGAATGGGTGTATTAGAGTTTGTTAGGGTATATGAGAGTATGAGTGGGTGTATTAGAGAGTGTGGATGTGTATGAGAGGGTGAGTGGGTTTATTAGAGTATACAAGTGTGTATAAGAGTGTAAGTGAGTGTATTAGAGTGTATATGGGTGTATGAGAGTGTGAGTGGGTGTATTAGAGTTTATTAGGGTGTATGAGAGTTGGTGTGGGTTTATTAGACAGTGTAAGTGTGTATGGGAGTGTGAGTTGGTTTATTAGAGTATATAAGGATGTATGAGAATGTGATTGGGTTTATTAGAGTATATAAGGATGTATGAGAGTGTGAGTGGGTGTATTAGAGTATATAAGAGTGTATGGGAGTGTGAGTGGGTGTATGAGAGTGTATAAGGATGTATGAGAGTGTTAGTGAGTTTATTAGAGTATATAAGGATGTACGAGAGTGTGAGTGGGTGTATTAGAGTATATAAGAGTGTATGGGAGTGTGAGTAGGTGTATGAGAGTGTATAAGGATGTATGAGAGTGTGAGTTGGTTTATTAGAGTATATAAGGATGTATGAGAATGTGATTGGGTTTATTAGAGTATATAAGCGTGTATGAGAATGTGGGTGGGTTTATGAGAGTGTGAGTGGGTGTATGAGAGTGTGAGTGGGTGTATTAGAGTGTATAAGGGTGTATGAGAGTGTGAGTGAGTTTATTAGAGTATGTAAGTGTGTATGAAAGTGTTTGTGGGTGTATGAGAGTATATAAGAGTGTATGGGAGTGTGAGTGGGTGTATGAGAGTGTATAAGGATGTATGAAAGTGTGAGTGAGTTTATTAGAGTATGTAAGTGTGTATGAAAGTGTTTGTGGGTTTATAAGAGTGTATAAGGGTTTATGAGAGTGTACGTGGGTGTATTAGAGTATATAAGAGTGTATGAGAATGTGATTGGGTTTATTAGAGTATATAAGGATGTATGAGAGTGTGAGTTGGTTTATTAGAGTATATAAGGATGTACGAGAGTGTGAGTGGGTGTATGAGAGTATATAAGAATGTATGGGAGTGTGAGTGGGTGTATCAGAGTGTATAAGGATGTATGAGAGTGTGAGTTGGTTTATTAGAGTATATAAGGATGTATGAGAATGTGATTGGGTTTATTAGAGTATATAAGCGTGTATGAGAATGTGGGTGGGTTTATGAGAGTGTGAGTGGGTGTATGAGAGTGTGAGTGGGTGTATTAGAGTGTATAAGGGTGTATGAGAGTGTGAGTTCTCTGCTGGTGCTGCCGTGTCAGCTATACTTTGAGGCTTAATTATTCTTTTTGCTCTATGAACGTTAGCGATGTTGCTCAAGTGGTATCTTTACAGGAGAGGCCAAATACTGTCTTTACTTTCTATGTAAGTCAATGGAACCAAATGCTATGCCATAAATGTAAACATTAGAGACCATCCCCTGGAAATGTGGTTTTTGAGACATTCAGGGGATCCAAGAGGTAACGTATAGGTATGTATGTTTTAGATAATGGACATACGGCTACATGACCATGAATTACGTGACCATACTGACCATTCCATATGGTATTACAGTCAAGTATTCCTGTTGTGTGGATGAACTGCATTACAGCTCTTGTTTTAGGAATGCTGTTTTGAGTTGTTCACCTGGCACACGTAGCAATTCCCAAATGTCTGGCTTTTATTTTAGGCTAAGACTGCGACGTCCTTCTGCTCTGGTCTATTGTTTCCTCTACATGGCCACCCTTTCTCCAATTAGCATGTGCACTGTTGCGTGACACGATTTTAATGACCCAAACTTCTAATTGCTACCCATCGGAGACATTCCCTTTTTTCATTTATACATATATTATGATTGATTTTACAGTTTACTGAAGACGTAGTTAAAATGCGGAGGGCTTGAGAACCTTTAGGTTTAGAGTTCTTCTGCACTGGTTAGCTTGGTTAAGGCAATGCTAGGTGGCATTCAGACTGACATTCACTGCAGCGGTTTGTAAATGTCACTCGGGTTTGTTCTCAGGCGTGGATGGATGCATGTGTTTTGCCTTCAGGAGCTCTTGAGTCTAAATGTCTGCTTTTAGTCCAGCTTATGGCTGTTTGAGTAAAGAAGAACATGCACAGGTGTTTGTGTCTGTCCTTCCACTGTGAGAAGACACCACAGTGCTATGGGATCTGTTTAAGAAGCTTCTCACTCTTCAATCAAATAAGCTGAGCAATGGACTGACCACCCCAGAGTCTACACCTCAACAAAGCTGAATGTGTTTGAGGTTCTCTAGATGGTGAGAAGCAATGATTGAGGTTCTGGACTCTGGGGTGGTCAGTCCAATGTTCAGCTTCTTTGTGTCTGTATCTCCCATTCTCAACAAGGGGTTTCTTGTACAGCTACACATCCTTTCAGGCTGAGACGTCTTCTCACAGTGGAAGCAAGCACAGAAACACCGGTTGATGTTCTCAAATCTGATGCAGGAATGGAGTTTGAGGTTCTCCTCGCTCTCAGCTTTAAAAGCTGTTTACCTGATAGGGACAGTGTTGGTGAGCTGGTTGAGTTTTCGATTGGTTATGGCTAGTTCACCTCTGTCTTAGGCTGTGGATTGGTTGAGTTGGTGATGGGTAGAGGTTAGTTCACCTCAGTCTTGGGCTGTGGACTGGTTGTGTCAATGATGGGTAGGGGCTAGTTCACCTGTTTTGGGCTGTGGGTTGGTTGAGTTGGCGATGAACAGCGGCTGGTTCACCTAAGGCTTGGCTTTGGATTTATTAAGTCAATGATGGGTAGGGGCTAATTTATCTCAGTCTTGTGCTGTGGGTTGGTTGAGTTGGCGATGAATAACGGCTGGTTCACCTCAGGCTTGGCTGTGGATTGGTTGAGTTGGCAGTGGGTAGCAGTTAGTTCACCTCAGCCTGGGCTGTGGATTGGTTGAGTTGGCAATGAGTAGCGACTAGGTCACCAGAGTCTTGGGCTGTGGGCTGGTTGAGTTGGTGTTTGGTTATGGCTAGTTCACCAGAGTCTTGGGCTGTGGATTGGTTGAGTTGGTGATGGGTAGAGGCTAGTTCTCCTCAGTCTTGGGCTGTGGGTTGGTTGAGTTGGCGATGAATAGCGGCTGGTTCACCTCAGGCTCGGCATTGGATTTGTTAAGTCAATGAAGGGTAGGGGCTAATTCACCTCAGTCTGGGAAAAAACCCTCTACTTGCTTACACCGTATGACACACTGTTATCTATGTAAATAATATAAAACAATATAAATCCCATCATACGTCATAACAAAATAATAAGAATAATTTAGTATCCTCTGCCTTTTAGATGGTTCTAGTCACTCTTGCCTGTTCCCTGCCTTTACTCTGAACACTCCCCCACTGGTGTGTCAAGTATATTAATGCTCAGCAGATTCAATGCTCAATGGTGGTGAGAATGCAGTGTATATTATACTGCAAACGCAGGGCCTTTGGGTGTGAGCATGGCTCTGGATCCTGCAGTCGGCTGTGATTTTAGCAGGAATATTGCATCTTTCAGCTGTTATATGTATTAGCCATCAAGACTTTATGGTTTTTTATATGGTCCCTGTTTTCTAGTCTAAGTGCTTTAGAGTCCAACCTTGAAAAGACATTTAACTCTCATAGTGTGTTAAAAGAAATTACATGTATAACATTTCAGGTCAAATTAAACCAACAAGGGTCACGTAAAGCAGTAATACTTTATCATACATTCTCAGAAGATTCAGACAGATTATATATACATATACTTGACAAGTATTTAATAAATGTTTTCTTTTGGGAGGGTAACTAGTATTTCAGACAAGTGGAGATGGGCCAAATTGATCCAGTGCTCAGGACCAGATGCACTAAGACCTTTGTGTCAGAGAGAGCAGGAGTAGGAGGATACCAGTGTAGAGGAAAAGAAGAGGAGCAGGAGAAGGAGGAGACTAGTGCAGAAGAACAGAGTGAACAGGAGTAGGAGGAGACCAGTGTACAGGGATAGAGTGAGCAGGAGTAGGAGGACGCCAGTGTAGAATAGAAGGAGAGGAGCAGGAGAAAAAGGAGACCAGTGTAGAAGGACAAAGAGAGCAGGAGTAGGAGGAAACTGGACTGGAGCTGTGGAGTTCACTGAATGGTGGCTATTAGCTATGAAATACCTGAAATGGAGATACTGACGCTGACCTTTAACTACAGATGGTAGATTTCACTGATCTGGATGTATAGATGTTAGCTTTACTCTCACTGATCTGGATGTATAGATGTTAGCTTTACTCTCACTGATCTGGAGGTATAGATGTTAGCTTTACTCTTACTGATCTGGATGTATAGATGTTAGCTTTACTCCCACTGATCTGGAGGTATAGATGTTAGCTTTACTCTCACTGATCTGGAGCAATGGATGTTAACTTTACTCTCACTGATCCAGACCAATGGATGTTAGCTTTACTCCCACTGATCTGGATGTATAGATGTTAGCTTTACTCTCACTGATCTGGATGTATAGATGTTAGCTTTACTCCCACTGATCTGGAGGTATAGATGTTAGCTTTACTCTCACTGATCTGGAGCAATGGATGTTAACTTTACTCTCACTGATCCAGACCAATGGATGTTAGCTTTACTCCCACTGATCTGGAGGTATAGATGTTAGCTTTACTCCCACTGATCTGGAGGTATAGATGTTAGCTTTACTCCCACTGATCTGGAGGTATAGATGTTAGCTTTACTCCCACTGATCTGGAGGTATAGATGTTAGCTTTACTCCCACTGATCTGAAGCTATGTATGTTAGCTTTACTCCCACTGATCTGGAGCTATGTATGTTAGCTTTACTCCCACTGATCTGAAGCTATGTATGTTAGCTTTACTCCCACTGATCTGGAGCTATGTATGTTAGCTTTACTCCCACTGATCTGAAGCTATGTATGTTAGCTTTACTCCCACTGATCTGGAGCTATGTATGTTAGCTTTACTCCCACTGATCTGAAGCTATGTATGTTAGCTTTACTCCCACTGATCTGGAGCTATGTATGTTAGCTTTACTCCCACTGATCTGGAGCTATGTATGTTAGCTTTACTCCCACTGATCTGAAGCTATGTATGTTAGCTTTACTCCCACTGATCTGGAGCTATGTATGTTAGCTTTACTCCCACTGATCTGGAGCAATGTATGTTAGCTTTACTCTCACTGATCTGGAGCTATGTATGTTAGCTTTACTCCCACTGATCTGGAGGTATAGATGTTAGCTTTACTCCCACTGATCTGGAGGTATAGATGTTAGCTTTACTCCCACTGATCTGGAGCTATGTATGTTAGCATTACTCCCACTGATCTGGAGCTATGTATGTTAGCTTTACTCTCACTGATCCAGACCAATGGATGTTAGCTTTACTCTCACTGATCTGGAGGTATAGATGTTAGCTTTACTCCCACTGATCTGGAGGTATAGATGTTAGCTTTACTCCCACTGATCTGGAGGTATAGATGTTAGCTTTACTCCCACTGATCTGGAGGTATAGATGTTAGCTTTACTCCCACTGATCTGAAGCTATGTATGTTAGCTTTACTCTCACTGATCTGGAGCTATGTATGTTAGCTTTACTCTCACTGATCTGGAGCAATGGATGTTAACTTTACTCTCACTGATCCAGACCAATGGATGTTAGCTTTACTCTCACTGATCTGGAGGTATAGATGTTAGCTTTACTCCCACTGATCTGGAGGTATAGATGTTAGCTTTACTCCCACTGATCTGGAGGTATAGATGTTAGCTTTACTCCCACTGATCTGAAGCTATGTATGTTAGCTTTACTCCCACTGATCTGGAGCTATGTATGTTAGCTTTACTCCCACTGATCTGAAGCTATGTATGTTAGCTTTACTCCCACTGATCTGAAGCTATGTATGTTAGCTTTACTCCCACTGATCTGGAGCTATGTATGTTAGCTTTACTCTCACTGATCCGGAGCAATGGATGTTAACTTTACTCTCACTGATCCAGACCAATGGATGTTAGCTTTACTCTCACTGATCTGGAGGTATAGATGTTAGCTTTACTCCCACTGATCTGGAGGTATAGATGTTAGCTTTACTCCCACTGATCTGGAGGTATAGATGTTAGCTTTACTCCCACTGATCTGAAGCTATGTATGTTAGCTTTACTCCCACTGATCTGGAGCTATGTATGTTAGCTTTACTCCCACTGATCTGAAGCTATGTATGTTAGCTTTACTCCCACTGATCTGGAGCTATGTATGTTAGCTTTACTCCCACTGATCTGAAGCTATGTATGTTAGCTTTACTCCCACTGATCTGGAGCTATGTATGTTAGCTTTACTCCACTGATCTGAAGCTATGTATGTTAGCTTTACTCCCACTGATCTGGAGCTATGTATGTTAGCTTTACTCCCACTGATCTGGAGCTATGTATGTTAGCTTTACTCCCACTGATCTGAAGCTATGTATGTTAGCTTTACTCCCACTGATCTGGAGCTATGTATGTTAGCTTTACTCCCACTGATCTGGAGCAATGTATGTTAGCTTTACTCTCACTGATCTGGAGCTATGTATGTTAGCTTTACTCCCACTGATCTGGAGGTATAGATGTTAGCTTTACTCCCACTGATCTGGAGGTATAGATGTTAGCTTTACTCCCACTGATCTGGAGCTATGTATGTTAGCATTACTCCCACTGATCTGGAGCTATGTATGTTAGCTTTACTCTCACTGATCCAGACCAATGGATGTTAGCTTTACTCTCACTGATCTGGAGGTATAGATGTTAGCTTTACTCCCACTGATCTGGAGGTATAGATGTTAGCTTTACTCCCACTGATCTGGAGGTATAGATGTTAGCTTTACTCCCACTGATCTGGAGGTATAGATGTTAGCTTTACTCCCACTGATCTGAAGCTATGTATGTTAGCTTTACTCTCACTGATCTGGAGCTATGTATGTTAGCTTTACTCTCACTGATCTGGAGCAATGGATGTTAACTTTACTCTCACTGATCCAGACCAATGGATGTTAGCTTTACTCTCACTGATCTGGAGGTATAGATGTTAGCTTTACTCCCACTGATCTGGAGGTATAGATGTTAGCTTTACTCCCACTGATCTGGAGGTATAGATGTTAGCTTTACTCCCACTGATCTGAAGCTATGTATGTTAGCTTTACTCCCACTGATCTGGAGCTATGTATGTTAGCTTTACTCCCACTGATCTGAAGCTATGTATGTTAGCTTTACTCCCACTGATCTGAAGCTATGTATGTTAGCTTTACTCCCACTGATCTGGAGCTATGTATGTTAGCTTTACTCCCACTGATCTGGAGCAATGTATGTTAGCTTTACTCTCACTGATCTGGAGCTATGTATGTTAGCTTTACTCCCACTGATCTGGAGCTATGTATGTTAGCTTTACTCTCACTGATCCGGAGCAATGGATGTTAACTTTACTCTCACTGATCCAGACCAATGGATGTTAGCTTTACTCTCACTGATCTGGAGGTATAGATGTTAGCTTTACTCCCACTGATCTGGAGGTATAGATGTTAGCTTTACTCCCACTGATCTGGAGGTATAGATGTTAGCTTTACTCCCACTGATCTGAAGCTATGTATGTTAGCTTTACTCCCACTGATCTGAAGCTATGTATGTTAGCTTTACTCCCACTGATCTGGAGCTATGTATGTTAGCTTTACTCCCACTGATCTGGAGCAATGTATGTTAGCTTTACTCTCACTGATCTGGAGCTATGTATGTTAGCTTTACTCCCACTGATCTGAAGCTATGTATGTTAGCTTTACTCCCACTGATCTGGAGCTATGTATGTTAGCTTTACTCCCACTGATCTGGAGCTATGTATGTTAGCTTTACTCCCACTGATCTGAAGCTATGTATGTTAGCTTTACTCCCACTGATCTGGAGCTATGTATGTTAGCTTTACTCCCACTGATCTGGAGCAATGTATGTTAGCTTTACTCCCACTGATCTGGAGGTATAGATGTTAGCTTTACTCCCACTGATCTGGAGGTATAGATGTTAGCTTTACTCCCACTGATCTGGAGCTATGTATGTTAGCTTTACTCCCACTGATCTGGAGCTATGTATGTTAGCTTTACTCTCACTGATCCAGACCAATGGATGTTAGCTTTACTCTCACTGATCTGGAGCAATGGATGTTAACTTTACTCTCACTGATCCAGACCAATGGATGTTAGCTTTACTCTCACTGATCTGGAGGTATAGATGTTAGCTTTACTCCCACTGATCTGGAGGTATAGATGTTAGCTTTACTCCCACTGATCTGGAGGTATAGATGTTAGCTTTACTCCCACTGATCTGGAGGTATAGATGTTAGCTTTACTCCCACTGGTCTGGAGGTATAGATGTTAGCTTTACTCCCACTGATCTGAAGCTATGTATGTTAGCTTTACTCCCACTGATCTGGAGCTATGTATGTTAGCTTTACTCTCACTGATCTGGAGCAATGGATGTTAACTTTACTCTCACTGATCCAGACCAATGGATGTTAGCTTTACTCTCACTGATCTGGAGGTATAGATGTTAGCTTTACTCCCACTGATCTGGAGGTATAGATGTTAGCTTTACTCCCACTGATCTGGAGGTATAGATGTTAGCTTTACTCCCACTGATCTGGAGGTATAGATGTTAGCTTTACTCCCACTGATCTGGAGCTATGTATGTTAGCTTTACTCCCACTGATCTGAAGCTATGTATGTTAGCTTTACTCCCACTGATCTGGAGGTATAGATGTTAGCTTTACTCCCACTGATCTGAAGCTATGTATGTTAGCTTTACTCCCACTGATCTGGAGCTATGTATGTTAGCTTTACTCCCACTGATCTGAAGCTATGTATGTTAGCTTTACTCCCACTGATCTGGAGCTATGTATGTTAGCTTTACTCCCACTGATCTGGAGCAATGTATGTTAGCTTTACTCCCACTGATCTGAAGCTATGTATGTTAGCTTTACTCCCACTGATCTGGAGCAATGGATGTTAACTTTACTCTCACTGATCCAGACCAATGGATGTTAGCTTTACTCTCACTGATCTGGAGGTATAGATGTTAGCTTTACTCCCACTGATCTGGAGGTACAGATGTTAGCTTTACTCCTACTGATCTGAAGCTATGTATGTTAGCTTTACTCCCACTGATCAGGAGCTATGGATGTTAACTTTACTCTCACTGATCCAGACCAATGGATGTTAGCTTTACTCTCACTGATCCAGACCAATGGATGTTAACTTTACTCTCACTGATCCAGACCAATGGATGTTAGCTTTACTCTCACTGATCTGAAGCATGGATGTTAGCTTTACTCTCACGTCTCTGAAGCTATGTATGTTAGCTTTACTCCCACGTCTCTGAAGCTATGTATGTTAGCTTTACTCCCACTGATCTGGAGCAATGGATGTTAGCTTTACTCCTACTGATCTGGAGCAATGGATGTTAACTTTACTCTCACTGATCCAGACCAATGGATGTTAGCTTTACTCTCACTGATCCAGACCAATGGATGTTAGCTTTACTCTCACTGATCTGAAGCATGGATGTTAGCTTTACTCTCACGTCTCTGAAGCTATGTATGTTAGCTTTACTCCCACGTCTCTGAAGCTATGTATGTTAGCTTTACTCCCACTGATCTGGAGCAATGGATGTTAGCTTTACTCTTACTGATCTGGAGCAATAAATGTTAGCTTTATTCTCACTAATCATTTCCTTAACTACACCCCAACTGTTAGAGCTTTAGCACTTGGGGACTGGGCTTTAGCAGAGCCGCCGTGGTGTTGGTTCTGGTGAATGTGGCCTGCAGGTTTGGCTCAGTATCTCTGTATCGATTCTGTTGTGTACGAACATAGGTGGGTAAAATACTCTCTAGGGAACGATGCAGAGGAGAGAGAGAGAGACAGACAGACAGAGAGAAGGAAGCAACAAAAGAAGACTTGCTTGTGGTTTGTAGGAGTGCTGTGTAGTCCACCTGAAGAACTTCAGTGTTCAGACCCACCATCTGACATCACACTGATTTTAGAGCAAACGATAGCACTGGCCTTACATTACTGAACACCTATTCTATTGTATTCAATTCTATTGTGTCATATTGTAATCTGGTTTATTCAGTTCTATTTTAGTTTATTCTATTACCAGTGGATATAAGACCTATTCTGTTCCATTCTGTTGTATTCTATTCTGTTGGTTCCATATTCTATTCTACTGTACCTTCTTCTGTTCCACATGTCATATTCTGTTCTCTTCTATTCTATTCTGTTCCATTCTATTATTTTGCAACACTATGTTCTATATTATTTTTAATATCTTACCATGTCATACTCTATTACAACGTATTCTATTATTAGATTTCTATTCTATTCTATTCTATTCTGTTATATCATATCTTCACTACTCTGCCATATTCCATTCTATTCTATTGCCACATTCTGTTTTAATATATTTTAATATACTCTACCATAACATATTCCATTCTATTCTATTCTATTCTATTTTACTCTACTCTACTGCCATGATCTGTTCTATATTAGTTTTAATATCATACTGTATCATAACATATGTTGGTTCTATATTCTATTCTAGTGTACTTTGTTCTGTTCCAAATCTGTCATATTCTGACATATTCTATTCTATTCTATTCTATTCTATTCTGTTGTGTCATCTTGTCCACTACTCTGCTATATTCTACTCTACACATTTTCTTCTATGCTAGTTTTAATATCATACTGTATCACAACATATTCTATTCTGTTGGTTCTACATTCTATTCTAGTGTACTTTGATCTGTCCCACATCTGTCATATTCTGACATATTCTATTTTATTCTATTCTATTCTATTTTGTACTATCCTATTCTGTTCTATTCTATTCTGTTGTGTCATATTGTTTATTACTCTGCCGTATTCTACTCTACTCTATTGCCATGTTCTGTTCTATGCTAGTTTTAATATCATACTGTATCACAAAATTTTCTATTCTGTTGGTTCTATATTATATTCTGGTGTACTTTGTTCTGTTCCACATCTGTCCTATTCTGTTCTGTTCTATTATTTTCTATTCTAATCTCTTAACATAATCTATTCTAATCTGTTGTGTTACATCATATTCTTCTCTGTCAGATTCTAGTCTATATTAGATTCCTGTGCACCACATCCTATATTTTATTCAAAATATTCTGTTCTGTTCTAATCTGTTCTATTCTATTATTTTGCCACACTATGTTCTATACTATTTTTAATATCTTACCATGTCATACTCTATTACAACGTATTCTATTATTAGATTTCTATTCTATTCTATTCTGTTATATCATGTCTTTACTACTCTGCCACATTCTATTCTTTTCTATTGCCACATTCTGTTTTAATATACTTTTAATATACTCTACCATAACATATTCTATTCTGTTCTACTCTACTGCCATGATCTGTTCTATACTAGTTTTAAAATCATACTGTATCACAACATTTTCTATTCTGTTGGTTCTATATTCTATTCTGGTGTACTTTGTTCTGTTCCACATCTGTCCTATTCTGTTCTGTTCTATTATTTTCTATTCTAATCTCTATTACTCTTAACATAATCTATTCTAATCTGTTGTGTTACATCATATTCTTCTCTGTCAGATTCTAGTCTATATTAGATTCCCATGCACCACATCCTATATTTTATTCAAAATATTCTGTTCTCTTCTAATCTTTTCTGTATCCTATCATATTTTACCGTACTCTCATCTATTGGTGCACATACTAAATTCATTTTTACTCGGCCACATTCTATATTAGCATGCCCATTCTATTCTGTCCTATCCCAGTATTTCAAAAGCGTATATCTTGTTTCATATTCTATCCATGTGAGGCTTTATTTCATTTCTTATAATGGGCTGAAGTCTTTTCAGCTGTGTTCTTTTGGCTGACTGTGGTTATTCTGAAGGGCTCGTCTATCCTGTCACATGATGCTCCAGTCTGCTCTTTTCCATTCCGCTCTATTCTGATATAGTCCGTTCTGTTCGGACCTGACGGAGGTCTTTTATGCTCTAACCAGCTGAGTTAAGATGGCTGCTGTGCTCCTGTGACTGTTTGACTCCACATATGACACACAGAGAGAGAGAGATAGAGAGAGAGAGAGAGAGAGAGAGCGAGGAAGAGAAAGGTGAGTTAATGAGAGTGTTACCTGAGAAAGAGCAGAAGCGATGATTCGGCGTCCCGCTGTGATTGGAGAACTGTGTGTCCTTTTGGAAGGGTTCCCGCCCCCCCTCCCCCCACCGGCTACGCTCGCCCAGCGCCGCCCCTCCCCTCCCCTCCGTGAGACAGCCTAGCCGACCAATCACAGGCTGTCCCCACACCTGACCTTGCCTGCTGGGTTTAGAAGCAGAGGAGAAAGACTGAGAGACAGCGGAGGCTCAACGACTTCCGTCACGTTCTGTAACCTAATATAGAACAGAATAGAACTGAACTGAACTGAGCCCAACAGGACGAGACTACGAGAGAGCATGCGATTTTACCCCGGTCCTCCCAGGATGCACCACAAGTACGCACACTGAAAGAGCCAAACAGTTGGCCTCAGGTGTCTGAAGGTCACGGAATCAGGTCAGAAATCATGAAGATGGAAGGAGATCAAAGTGGAGGGTCTGCGTGTCTATAGGGCCGTGGCTCATTTCCAGATCCCTAAAATAGGACACACGGACACGCTCGGCCAACACACAACACTGTACTGACACACGGGTGTAGCAGCCTTTAAACACGAGACCTGACTGCAAGACTGTGGCTCTCTTGCTCTCTCTCGCTCTCCATATATATATATATATATATATATATATATATATATATATATATATATATATATATATATATATATATATATATATATATATATATATGTGTGTGTGTGTGTGTATAACCACATGTGTACACATACATAGTGAATATACTGGTGTATGTATATTTATATAATTGAATGATATAAATATATAGTGGAAAAGAGGAAGATATAGAACAATATGAATGTGTGTGTGTGTGTGTGATAACGCAGTGCTGCATTTCTCTGTTTGGCGCGCACTCACTGCCTTCTGACTGCTGTCTGCTCCCCCACACATACTGCAGAGACTGCAAAAACACCACAGAGAGAGAGAGAGAGAGAGAAAGAGAGAGAGAGAGAGAGAGGAAAAAGGTAAAGGGAGAACAGTAGAAAGGAAAGAGAATTAGAAAGCGAAAGAGAAAGGGGAAGACAGGTGGAGAGATAATAGCAGAAAGGAAAGAGAGAGAGGGAATGCTAGAGAGGAGAGAACAGGGGAGGGAGGAGGGGTATAAATGAATGAGAGAGAGAAAAAGAAAAGGGCCTAAATCAGAGGGCAACACCCTCATGACACATAATAATAATTATATATATATATATATATATATATATATATATATATATATATATATATATATATATATATATATATATATATATATTAGATGATGAAAGAATGAATGAATGAATGAATAAATGTATTACTGTACACACATGATATACACACTACTGTACACTCCTAGCATGTATTGCAGCATAGCGAGGACTCCAGTGTTCCAGGTTTTGGCCATATGTCCAAGAGAGTTACGCTCTGTTTGTTTTGCACAATCTGGGCTACTGAGGTCACCACTGTGAATTATCCTCAAACTGAAGGTGGTGTGTATGTTTATTTATTTGGACATTCAAGATGACAAAGCAAGACAAAGACATGTTTGAAACTTATAAAATAAATTTTTATGGTCGTATACTCTTTACCATACAGAGTTACTATACTGAAGAGTGACAGTGTAATTGGTATATGGTAGTTTCAGAGTTCAGAGGACACGAGACAAGTGCAAGTTTATTAACAACTACAATGGAAGTAGCGACCAAACAAGACCTTGAGGGGCTGGCGGTCAAAATCACATGTACTAAAAGTCACAAATTCTATATGGAAGTCAAAGTCAGTACAAAAGCAGTACAATCATAAGAAAACTCGTAAGATATGACGTGGAGCTGACAATTTTTTGACCACTGGTTAGACTCCAGCTCCTCAGTCTTGTCTAGAGGTTACTACAATACATGCATAGTTTACATACTACAAGCGCCAAAGATTCTATTCCAGACACACATCTTTCAGTTGCTAGAAACCTAGAAGAAACCCAATCCAGAATCATAACTATGTGTCTAATAATACCATTCATCCAGAACCTTAATCATATGTCCAAAATTCCCACCTGTTCAGAACCATAACTGTGTCCAATAATCCCACCCATCTAGGACCCTAACTATGTGTCCAGTAATACCACCCATCCAGACCCTAACTATGTGTCCAGTAATACCACCCATCCAGACCCTAACTATGTGTCCAGTAATACCACCCATTCAGACCACTAACCATGTGTCCAGTATTACCACCCATCCAAACCCTTAACTATGTCCAACAATACCATCCATCCAGACCCTTAATTATGTCCAACAATACCACCCATCCAGACCCTTAACTGTGTCCAATAATACCACCCATCCAGACCCTTAACTGTGTCCAATAATACCACCCATCCAGACCCTTAACTGTGGGTTAACTCTGGGATGAACACTTTATGCTATTGAGAAGGTTGACATCAACAGAGTAACGACCAACAAATGCAACTTGCTTAAACATATTGTCTTTCTTTATCTTGTTGTGCTCTGCTCAGTACTCAGCAACTGTAACCGTAGACCAAATAACACATCTGAAATATGTAGGAGGGAGAGGAGCTGATCCAGGAGCAGCCAGAGCTCCGGCCGGTGGTTCAGCAGAAGCTGAAAGAGATGAGGGAATGCTGGACGCACCTGGAGAGCACCACCAAGGCCAAGGCTCGGCAGCTCTTTGAGACGCAGAACCATCGCACCTTAGAAGTTCCGCAGAGCCTGTCCGACCTCGACCAGCACCTGAATGTGCTCCAGGAGCAGCCTCCTCCGCATGGGACGACCACGGTCACCTCACCCATCACCCCCACCACCCTGCTGCCCCCACGGGCCACCTTCAGCCAGCAGCTCCAGAGGATACAGGTCAGGCCAGCTCTTTTAAGATGTTACAGCTCAAATCGTAGGTCAACATAGCTAATACAAATTCAACACTAGCCATTGAACCGCATGCCTGATTCATTCCACACTTGTCTCAAACCATGGGTAACACTGTCGCCTCAACGCAAGAAGGGTTGGATTCCCCAACCAGGCACCAAGGGTCCATTCTTTGTGGAGTCTGCCTGTTGCTCTCCAGTTTCCTCCCATAGTCCAAAGTGCAGTCAGGCAAACAGTAAATGGTAAATTGTCCCCTGTGCCCCCCTGTCCAGGGTGTATCCTGTCTTCTGGCCAACGAGGAACCAGGAGAATAAGCGTTGTAGATGAGTGAGTGGACCCACATAAGAAAGTCTATTAGGTATTACTGAGCATCTCAACATGGTTTGAGGCAAGTCTGCAGTGACAGCCACGTAGATCTGTTACAAAACTAAAGAAACAATAATACCTGACCCCAAAAATAGGTGATACAAGGCATGAAGGCATGAAAATGAAGTGGAGTCACATTTTTAGGATCCCTTCATACTTTGGACAGCGAGAGCGTAGGTGGCAGCGTTCTGGTCTGGGGAATGTTCTCGTGATATTCTCTGGACCCACTCATCCATGTGGAAGGCACTCATAACCCATTTGGGTCTGAATCCATCCTTGCAGATCACGTACACCATAAATGCTGATGGTCTTCACTGGGGCGCATATGATCTTCTGGCAAGACACTCCAACATGTCCCACGGCTAGAAATGTCCCACATTGGTTGGAAGAGCTGACCAAGACTTCCAAGTACTACCCTGGACCTCTAATTCCCCAGACTTGAACCCAACTGAGCATCTGTTGGACCACCTGGATGGTGGCGTTGGCTCTATGGATCCTCCTCCACGCTCCCTCCAGCAGCTGTGGGATGCACTGCAGTCAGCATGATACCTCCAGATACCTGTGACCACCTACCAGGACCCTACTGAGTCTCCCAGTCCGTCCAGCTGCTGTCCGTGCTGCTGTCCGTGCTGCACCTAGATTATATAATAACATAATAATGTGACTCCACTGTGTACGTCTAATTAGGGTATACAGGGAAATTGTGTACGTATGTATTTCTGAATCAAGACTTTAGAGTTTAATTGATGAATCAGATAAATCTCTCTCTTTCTCTCTCTCTCTTTCTTTCTCTTTCTTTTTCTCTCTCAGTCAATGGAGGCTCAGATGCAGCTCTATCAGGGTGTAGGCGAACTGAGGGGCGGAGCCGATATTGGCAGTCTGAGCGACGTGGGCATGGCCCATCGGCTGCATCACGGGCCAATGGGAGTTGAGGCTGAGGACCAAGGGGGTGTGGCCGAGACACGGATCGTGCGCCTGATCGAGCCGCTGAAAGAAAGGAGGCGGATCCTTCTGGCCTCCAAAGAGATGCATCAAGTCACGCAGGACCTGGAGGATGAGATCGTGAGTCCTTCTGGCCTTCCTTCTTTCGCTCTGTCCATCCGTACCACGACTGATAGGTAGTCCACAAGACAAGTCCATATTTAAACACAGAAAAGCTACTACTACTTTGTATCTACACTCACCGTCCACTTCATCAGCTCCACCTACCATATAGGAGCTCCACTTAAAGACTGTAGTTCATCTGATTCTCTGTATACTGTATATGGAGAATCATCCACCAACCAAAACTATCCAGACAGCAGCGTCCTGTGACCACTGATGAAGGATGTTGATCCATCTTCAGCTTCAGCTTTGTTTCAACAACCTTCAGCAACATACTCATACTCGTTGATGACTAATGAGCACGCTCTTTTTTTTTTAACCACATTCCGTACAAGTGTTAATAATGTGCTGGACAGTTCTCAACCCAATTCCAATAATTTCAACTTCTCCTTGGTTTCTTGCTTTGATGCTGGACAATTGGATAATTTGACCCACGGCCAGATGGAATACGTCTGGTGGTTTAAGGAATATGACGCTACCCACCGCATTAGTTAAGGTTACAAGAATTGCTGCAGCTAAACAAAGCAATCAATTTAAAACCAACTGGTGATCATTCTTTGGCCGATCACTATATATCTTTACGTAGCTCAGTAGCCTAATAGCCCAATAATGACATAATGCATATTAATATATAACATTACCATCACTTTGTCTCTCTCCAGGTGTGGATTCAGGAGCGACTGTCTTTTGCCTCCTCTAAGGAATATGGGACCAACCTCCAGAGCGTCCAGCAGCTTGTTAAAAGCCATGAGGTAAGACATGACAACCCATTTTGGGTTATAACAAAAGGAATACCTCCTTCGTAGTTCCAACTTGCTGGTTAGACACTGTAGCTCATCTGTTGATCAGAGCTAGCTTGGATGGATATTTTTTGTGGTCCACCATTAGACCGGATGTGGTCCAGTCTAATGGCGACACGGACGTATAGTATCTGGCCAACAGTGGTCAAAAACTGAGCAAAGGTTATCTCGGCATAAGCTGACCCCAGATCTGTGTTCTCTCTATAAGATATATGACCTGATCCCTAGTACTTGGTGTCCAAACATATTTTGCTCAGGAAAAGCACAGTACGCTACAAGGCGAACAATGTTTATATGCCGTACTTGTATTTTTCCCAACATTTCATGATTGCGTTGGTCTATAAAAAGATCGGAGCGACTGAGGCGCTGTGTACATTCTGAATTATTGATTTATAGGACTGCTTTTGCCTTAAATGGCTTCCAACCCAAGCCGAATATGGCATGCATGGGTCTTTCAGAAACCGCCGCCGTAAATCATTCAGTGGCCATTCCGCAAGTTTTCACTGCTGTAGGTGTCAAAACCATCGCTGTTGAAAACTGCCTTTGGCTCACGTTGGATCGTATCCTAGTTCACGTCGCTTTTGATTGGTCGTGTAAGACTTTTCCTGATGTCTGTTTGTTCTGTCTGGCTGGCAGGTTTGACTGTTTCTGATTGGTTTGATTGACTGATCACAAGCAAAATCTTTAAACGTTGTTGGAGTTGGTAGAGTTGGTAAATGTACTGAAACTGGTCAGTGGTCCACACGGTCTTTTTAAAACTAACACAGACTCATCATTGTCCTTGTCCGACAGGGAATGTGTGATATTATTATTATTGGATACAGTCTATAAGAACCTTAACCTTTAGTTTAAGGTCGTTTTCACACCTGTAGTTAGTTTCACTGGTCCGGATCAGTTAATGAGTTGGTTTACATGGAGCGTTTCTTCCTCGGTTAAGTTTGTTTCCTCAGAGTCAGTTTAAACCAGACTAACTAGTGCTGGTGCGAAAACGCCCTAAGTCTACTTGTTAAAATAGTCTTAAGCATTTTTAGAATTTTTGCCATCTATAATTTTACATAGACAAACATGTTTAGAAATATTGAACTCCATAGGCCTGGCTTCACACTCAATCCCTTACTCACTCAGGTTGAGTGCTGGCTGAAGATCCTCCACAAGAGGGCTCTAACAGAAAGGGAATTGTTTTTTGTCCCAGAGCTGGTGTAAGCATGGTGTCATGGGTAGTTTTTATGGCTGTGGTTAAAACAGCCTACTACGTACTGATTGTTCCCAAAAGAAGTAAGTAGGATGCAGTATGGGATAAGCATGAACGTTCCCAGTATACCAAAGAAACCCAAATGAGATACCACCCAGGACCTCAGTACTAGAGCACTTCTTTACTTCTTCACTTCAGGATGACGTATTAACTAACATGAGTGACTGGATGGTTTTAATAGTCATGCATTCAGCCTTTCTATACATTCATAATGGGAAAAAATTACAGGAATTCATCCAAATGCTGCTGCAAACAATATAAGTTTTCTCTTGCTGGCCTTGAGTTGGGTTTGCTGACTTTGTCTATTCAAGACTGACTGTGTATGTAACATGGTTCAAGCACAATTTACTACAGTTGGTCTCAGTCAAACAATTCGCTTAGCGTCAGGCTCCTGTGCAAAGTCACGCTGCTTATTATTCAATTTAACTAGCTTATGTTACCACCTATGAATATAACAACCATTATACAGTATATACTGGAGCAGCATGCAGTACATAATGTATGATATTTCAAACAGCCTTTATAACATGATGGCAAAACTCTAGAGGGCGCCGGCAAGTGAGTCCTCATTGAATGGAGTTGAAGGTAGTTATGGAGAGTCAATTCCAGAAGGGTTGATTCTGGGACTCTAGCATGTCTGGGAGTTTCATTGGCTTGACTCTTGGCCAGTGACTCTTTGACTTCCATATTTTTTTACCATAATCCACTCCAGGAACGGAGGCAAGTATAAAGCAGTCCAAGTGCTTGAGTTTAAGAAGTGAGAGTTTAATTAGTAGATTTAGTTAACGCCAGCACTGCTAACCAGCTGCTGTAGCACAACTTCTCAAAATGTTTTCTGTACACCCTGTGATTCTTCAATAAAAAATGATTAGAAACGATAATAATAATAATAATAATAATATGGTTACATCTCAGCTATAGCTCCACTTTACGATTGACTATTGACTCTCTTGGATGAAATTGAGAGGAGCCGAGGCGTGGATTCCATAGATTCCAGTGATGGGAGTTGAAAGTGTGAGAATTCCACACTTTCAACTCATGTTTTCAATTCCAGAAAACATGGAGTAAACAAAGCAGTCTGATGCCAATATTACCACAATTGAGTGCTGATTGGTTGCCAACCTCAGGCGTTTACTGATATCATTAATATATTCCACCCTGTGGGGGTATGGAAGGGGGGCTGGATCACGGGGTCCGAGAAAGTTCAGAGCGTAAGTGTTATGGTTTATATTGCAGCTTTATGAAAACTCAACTCAAAGCCCTTATAGGAAAGTATGTTTACTTAGCGGCCATGTTTGCCAACACTCACCCATTCCAGTCATGTTTCCATCCCATGTCTCGGAGTGTGGAGGAACCAAAATACACTAAACTGAAGGTCAAATAACAGTTTCATAAACATATTAGAAATGAATGATAAAACTTGACACAACCTTAAAACCGCTAGCACAGATCTCCTGCTAGTGCTACAACATCATAGTCCGTTCCCTGCTCACCATAAAACCAGCAAGCTGATTGGCTCTTTTCTTGTCTAGATTTCAACCTCTGACTTTCAGGCGTGTCAAGTAACGAAATACAAATACTTTGTTACCTGACGTAAGTAGATGTTTTGGTTATTTAAACTTTATTGGAGTAATTATTTTTCAGCTGACTTTTTACTTCTACTCCTTACATTTACACTCCATTATCAGTACTTTCTACTCCTTACATTTACACTCCATTATCTGTACTTTCTACTCCTTACATTTACACTCCATTATCAGTACTTTCTACTCCTTACATTTACACTCCATTATCAGTACTTTCTACTCCTTACATTTACACTCCATTATCTGTACTTTCTACTCCTTACATTTACACTCCATTATCAGTACTTTCTACTCCTTACATTTACACTCCATTATCAGTACTTTCTACTCCTTACATTTACACTCCATTATCAGTACTTTCTATTCCTTACATTTACACTCCATTATCTGTACTTTCTACTCCTTACATTTACACTCCATTATCAGTACTTTCTACTCCTTACATTTACACTCCATTATCAGTGCTTTCTACTCCTTACAGTATTTTAGCCTGACATGTTTTTGGTCGGAGGTGAATCGGCGATCACTCAGCGCTCGCTTAGTCGTGTAGTGTGAACTGCCAACTAGTCACAGACTAATCGCAGATGCCCGGCAAACGGCTAGCATGTTTAATATCTAGTCCAGTTGCCAACTGTGACTCAACAGCAGTGTCAGCCAATGGGATCACATAGAGAGAGAACCGCGTCACCGTTGACGCAATCTATCTGAGGCTGCGGCGACGCGACAGTAGATGATGAGTACACCAACGGTAACCAATAGCAGCAAGAGGTTCTTGCTCTACTTGGACTCTACTTAGAACATTTGATAGAGCTTTGGTGAGAGCACCATCAGGCAGTAACGGCTTGTATCACTTGTTTGTTGACGTATGTAAATAACGTTTGTTCTACGTGGTGTCGCTAGTTCTCACATGCGTTCAGTTCTTGTGTGTTCTCGTGTTTTTGGACAGCAGCCAGACGAGTGGGCAGTTCCCCCACGTGAAAGTCGTGTAATTGGTAACCCCGTGTTACCGATCAGTCATGTGGTGTGAAAGTCACGACAACTGAAGGACTCACCATTACAGCTCAACCAGTCACGTAGTGTGACCGGCACAAAGACTTGACCACTCAGTCGTGAAGTGTGAACCAGGCATAACACAGAAACTGTTATTGAGAGGCAGTTCACAATAGTAGTGTTGTTTAAGGCTACTATAACTAACCCAGTTAAATTAGCAACTGTGGCTAATGCTAAAGCTTTACAAGGGTCTCAAGGACTTTGTCAGTTTCATACCATATATTTTTAAATAACCTGCTGATTGGCTGTACAGGCCCTGCAGATGGAGTTGCAGGCCCGGAGGCCGCGGCTAGAGGAGGTGCTGGAACGAGCGGAAGCTGTCGCCGCCCTCCGCACCCCGGAGGTGGAGCTGGTGAGGGAAGGGGCGGTGCATGTGAGGCAGCTGTGGGAGGTGCTTCAGGTGGAGATGGAGCGGCGCACCGTGATGCTGGACGCCGTAAGCCACGCCCAGCAGTACTACACAGAGGCTGCGAAGGCGGAGTCCTGGCTCAGCGGTCAGAAACTTCACGTTCTCAACGACGAGAACGGCAACGTGAGTACAGAAATAATTCTGATTTGATTTAATTCCTGATTTTCAGATGATTTGAACTCCTAGAAGTTATTATCATCATTCTGTTACCTGGTTTAAATGCAGTCGTATCATTACATAATTACTTACACTGTTATGTAATAAATGACATTAACGCGTTATGCTTATATTCTTTATATTTACATTATTTTCTCCCAAACAAGACAGTAGAGACAATGGTTTTGCTCATGGAGGGCAAAATATTTTCAACTATCTAGAACATTATATCTCAGTTAATATATTACCTCAGCTGTTAGTGTTAGCTGGTGCTAAAGGCCAAGAACTTTCTAGAATACTACATCCCCATTAATATTACCTCAGCTCTTAGTGTTAGCTGGTCCTAAACGGCAACATCTAGAACATCACATTTTTGTTAATATATTACCTCAGCTGTTAGCGTTAGCTGGTGCTAAATGGCAAGAACTATCTAGTACATTGCATCTCCATTAATAAACTGCCTCAGCTATTAGTGTTAGCTATGGCTAAATGGCAAGAACTATCTAGAACATTGCATCTCCATTAATAAATTACCTCAGCTATTAGTGTTAGCTAGTGCTAAATGGCAAGAGCCATGTAGGACATTATATTGCTGTCAATATATTACCTCAGCTGTTAGTGTTAGCTGCCATTAAGCGACATTAACTAATGTTTATAACATTACGTCTTCATTAATATATTACCTCAGCTGTTAGTGTTAGCTAGTGCTAAATGCCAAGAACTATCTAGAATATTAAATCTTTGTTAATATTACCTCAGCTGTAAGTGTAAGCTGGTGCTAAACAGCCAAAAATATCTTGAACATTACATCTCCATTAATATATTACCTCAGCTGTTAGTGTTACCTAGTGCTAAACGGTAAGAACTGTTTAGAACATTACATCTCAATAAATATATTACCTCAGCTGTTAGTGTAAGCTAGTGTTAAACGGCAAGAACTATGTAGAACATTACATCTCTGTTAATATATTACCTCAGCTATAAGTGTTAGCTAGTGCTAAACGGCAAGAACTATGTAGGACATTACATCTCTGTCAATATATTACCTCAGCTGTAAGTGTAAGCTGGTGCTAAACAGCCAAAAATATCTGGAACATTACATCTCCATTAATATATTACCTCAGCTATTAGTGTTACCTAGTGCTAAACGGTAAGAACTGTTTAGAACATTACATCTCTATAAATATATTACCTCAGCTATTAGTGTTACCGAGTGCTAAACAGCAAGAACTGTTTAGAACATTACATCTCAATAAATATATTACCTCAGCTATTAGTGTTACCTAGTGCTAAACGGCAAGAACTGTTTAGAACATTACATCTCAATAAATATATTACCTCAGCTATTAGTGTTACCTAGTGCTAAACGGCAAGAACTGTTTAGAACATTATATCTCAATAAATATATTACCTCAGCTATTAGTGTTACCTAGTGCTAAACGGCAAGAACTGTTTAGAACATTATATCTCAATAAATATATTACCTCAGCTGTTAGTGTAAGCTAGTGTTAAATGGCAAGAATTATGTAGAACATTACATCTCTGTTAATATATTACCTCAGCTATAAGTTTTAGCTAGTGCTAAACGGCAAGAACTATTTACAACATTACATCTCTGTTCATATATTACCTCAGCTGTTAGTGTAAGCTAGTGTTAAATGGCAAGAATTATGTAGAACATTACATCTCTGTTAATATATTACCTCAGCTATGAGTTTTAGCTAGTGCTAAACGGCAAGAACTATTTACAACATTACATCTCTGTTCATATATTACCTCAGCTGTTAGTGTTAGCTAGTGTTAAATGACAAGAACTATGTAGAACATTACATCTCTGTTAATATATTACCTCAGCTATGAGTTTTAGCTAGTGCTAAACGGCAAGAACTATTTACAACATTACATCTCTGTTCATATATTACCTCAGCTGTTAGTGTTAGCTAGTGTTAAATGACAAGAACTATGTAGAACATTACATCTCTGTTAATATATTACCTCAGCTATGAGTTTTAGCTAGTGCTAAACGGCAAGAACTATTTACAACATTACATCTCTGTTCATATATTACCTCAGCTGTTAGTGTTAGCTAGTGTTAAATGACAAGAACTATGTAGACCATTACATCTCTGTTCATATATTACCTCAGCTGATAGTGTTAGCTAGTGTTAAATGGCAAGAACTATCTAGAACATTACATCTCTGATATTATTTTACCTCAGCTGTTAGTGTTAGCTAGTGTTAAATGGCAAGAACTATCTAGAACATTACATCTCTGTTCATATATTACCTCAGCTGTTAGTGTTAGCTAGTGCTAAACAACAAGAACTATTAAGAACATTACATCTTTGTCAATATATTACCTCAGCTGTTAGCGCTAGCTGGTGCTAAACGGCAAGAACTATTAAGAACATTAAATCTTTGTTAATATATTACCTTAGCTATTAGTGTTAGCAAGTGCTAAATGGCAAGAACTATCTAGAACATTACATCTCTGTTCATATATTACCTCAGCTGTTAGTGTTAGCTAGTGTTAAATGACAAGAACTATGTAGACCATTACATCTCTGTTCATATATTACCTCAGCTGTTAGTGTTAGCTAGTGTTAAATGGCAAGAACTATCTAGAACATTACATCTCTGTTCATATATTACCTCAGCTGTTAGTGTTAGCTAGTGTTAAATGACAAGAACTATGTAGACCATTACATCTCTGTTCATATATTACCTCAGCTGATAGTGTTAGCTAGTGTTAAATGGCAAGAACTATCTAGAACATTACATCTCTGATATTATTTTACCTCAGCTGTTAGTCTTAGCTAGAGTTAAATGGCAAGAACTATCTAGAACATTACATCTCTGTTCATATATTACCTCAGCTGTTAGTGTTAGCTAGTGCTAAACAACAAGAACTATTAAGAACATTACATCTTTGTCAATATATTACCTCAGCTGTTAGCGTTAGCTGGTGCTAAACGGCAAGAACTATATAGAACATTACATCTTTGTCAATATATTACCTCAGCTGTTAGCGTTAGCTGGTGCTAAATTGCAAGAACTATGTAGAACATTACGTCTCTGTTCATATATTACCTCAGCTGTTAGCGTTAGCTAGTGTTAAATGGCAAGAACTACGTAGAACATTACATCTCTATATTACAACTCTGAACAGCTTCTACTTAGCGATGAGTAAATGAGCTGAACTGTGTGTGGTTTGTTACCGTGACAGCGCAGTCTCTCCTGTTGTGTGTGTAGGATGAGAAACCGCAGTGAGACTGTAAAGCTGTGGTTGATGCTGTGTGGTGTCTGTGTCTCTCTCTCTTTCTCGGGCTGTAGGATGAAGCGAGCACTCTGAGGCTGCTGAAAGAGCAGCTGGCTTTGGAGCAGAAAGTGGAGAATTACGCTGAGACGGTGGGCTTCCTGTCTCAGCAGTGCCGTCGCATGCTGGAACTGGGACATCCCGACAGGTAAAGACCACCTTAAGCACCCCAACAAGCACCATTAAACACTCTTTTTAACACAGCAGGTAACCTACCCCCCTCACACTTCTGCATAGGCACCCCACCTTAAACGCCTGAACAGGTAACCTACCACCATTGAACAAGATGAAGCAGGTAGACTCCTATGTAAACACCTGAACAGGTAGAGTCCTCTCTTAACACCTGAACTGGTAGACTCCTATGTAAACACCTGAACATGTAGACTCCTATGTAAACACCTGAACAGGTAGACTCCTCTCTAAACACCTAAACATGTAGACTCCTGTGTAAACACCTGAACTGGTAGACTCCTCTCTAAACATCTGAACATGTAGACTCCTATGTAAACACCTGAACAGGTAGACTCCCATGTAAACACCTGAACAGATGGACTCCTCTGTAAACACCTGAACTGGTAGGATCCTCTGTAAACACCTGAACTGATGGACTCCTCTGTAAACACCTGAACAGATGGACTCCTCTGTAAACACCTGAACAGATGGACTCCTCTGTAAACACCTGAACTGATAGGATCCTCTGTAAACACCTGAACAGGTAGACTCCTCTCTAAACACCTGAACAGGTAGACTCCTGTGTAAACACCTGAAAAGGTAGACTCCTCTCTAAACACCTGAACAGTTAGACTTCTCTCTAAACACCTCCTCTGTATATGTAACCTCCCTTATACATCTTAACACAATAAACCCCCTTTAAACACATGACAGGTAACCACATTTTAAATGCCAGAACAGGTAAACCCCCTATAAAGGTGATGTTCTACATAGAAGGTACTTTGGAAGCCCATATGTGGTTTTACATGTTCATTTACACCCTATGAGCTCCTCTGATTGGCTGATTAACAACAAGACGCTACAATGATCACACAGACACAACATGCTGAAATAGACAAAATAAACGGAACCGCTGTGTAAATAAGCTCCGCCCTCATACTGTTCAGTTAAATATGCTGGTTACTTGGAGCTGCTAGTTACCTATACGAGCTACTCGCTTTCATCTGGACATCAAACACAAAGTAGATTAAAGGTGTCTCTGAGAAACTTTCAGTTTAAGATGATTTGCTTCAACCAGCACACAGTGATCCACTCACACAGCATGGCTGCTACTTACAGTCACTGTTGGGGTTGTGGTGCTAATAGAGGTTTAAACACTTGAACAGGTAAACCTCCCTTTAAACACCTGAACAGGTAAACCTCCCTTTAAACACCTGTACTGATAAACTAAAGTAGCGCTACTACTTACCTTCCTAGAAATTGCTAATTTCACGCTCTGTGCTTTCCTCTGTCCTCCAGTGAGCAGATCACTAAGCAGCAGGCTCACATCGACCGGCTGTACGTGTCCCTGAAGGACCTGGTGGAGCAGAAGAAGACTAAGCTGGAGCAGCAGTACTGGCTCTATCAGCTGAAGAGGGAGGTGGAGGCTCTGGAGAAGTGGATCTCAGAGCGAGAGGCTGTGGCCAGTTCCACAGAGCTCGGACAGAACCTGGAGCACGTCACGGTCCGTTACATACATACACACACACACACACACACACACACACACACACACACACACACACAAACACACACACACACACATACTCACACACACACACACACACACACACACACACATATATATACTCACACACACATACACACATATATACACACACACAACAATATACATATATACATACACAAATGCTTTTGTATACGCATACATACACTCACACACACACAAATACACAAACGCATTCACACATACACACACACATAACCAGAGATGTTCTTTCCAGAGTTCATGGCTTTACTGTAATTTTGTCAGGGGTCACCAAAAATGCCCTGCGCTCCTATTGGCCGCTTTGAAGTTGTGGGTGTGTTAAGTCAGCAGTCCAATAAACATTGTCCTTGAATACGTCCCCTGTTTTGAAAAGGCCACTGTTTTTGTTGTTGCCTACCCAAACAGTTCAAATGGCCACCCAACGATGACATGCTAGTAACACCTCTGTTACATAGACTTCCATTCATCACTACCACTACTACCCTAAAACATTTACATTTACAGCATTTAGCAGACGCTCTTATCCAGAGCGACTTACAAAAGTGCTTAGTGTTGGTTAGAGTATGAATCTCTATCTAGTACAACAGGATTAAGTCCAAACTACTCTTAAACTCAAACACTGCCATAAACACAGGGCCAGTGCTGATACCTAGAAAAAAGACAATGCAATACCTAGCAAGACTGGAACACCTACAGAGAAGAGAACAAACACAAGACTACATACAGTACAAGTGCAGTACTTAGCCAGTGTTCCTAGAAGATAAAGTGCAATTACAGTTTATACCAGTACTTTAGTATATAGTGTTTATAAGTGCTTTACAAAGAGACGGTGGTCTTCAGTCGGCGTTTGAAGACCGCGAGAGAGTTCGCTGTTCGGACAGCCAGTGGAAGTTCGTTCCACCATCTGGGCTCCAGGACAGAGAAGCGTTTTGTTGTGTGTCTTCCATGAATCTTGAGTGATGGCGGGTCAAGCCGAGCCGTACTTGAAGCGCGAAGGGCTCGAGGTGCAGATCAACTTTTGACCATTGCCATAAGTTCAGGAGGAGCTGGTCCATTCTTGGCTTTGTAGGCATCAGAACTTTAAACTGAACGCGAGCAGCTACAGGAAGCCAGTGAAGGGAGCGCAGCCATGGTGTGACATGAGTGAACTTGGGATGATTGAAGACGAGCCATGCTGCTGCATTCTGGATCAGTTGTAAGGGCCTGATGGCCTGCAGAGGAAGACCAGCCAGGAGTGAGTTGCAGTAGTCCAGCCTTGAAATGTCAAGAGACTGGACGAGCACCTGGGAGGCGTCCTGAGAGAGGAAGGGTCGGATGCGTCTGATGTTGTGGAGAATGTATCTGCATGACAGAGTCAAGTTCGTAATATGGGCTGAGAACGATAACTGGTCATCCAGAGTCACCCCAAGGTTTCTTGCATCTTTAGACGGATGCATCTTTAGACCTCCTCACCGTAACGTGTACTGGTTTAAGCAGGTGCTTACATAATCAGCGCTGAAACAGTCACTCCTGAAGTTTCAGAAGCACTATGATTGATTGGCTTTTGACAAAATGGAACGTTCAGTCATTCGTTGTTTGAGCTCTGGCTTTGAGACGGATTCGTATGAAGCTTTGAGTCTGAAATTAAGATTTTTAGGGAAAGATTGAGACTCTGTGGGTAAACAGAACCGGTGCTGACCCCTGCGTCCCCTCTGCAGGTTCTGCAGCAGAAGTTCACCGACTTCCGGGCCGAGACCAGCTCTGTGGGTCAGAGGCAGATGGACTCGGTCAACAAGATGGTGAACGAGATGATCGACTGCGGCCACGTGGACGCCGCCACCATCGCCGAGTGGAAGGACGGCCTGAACGAGTCATGGGCTGACCTCCAGGAGCTGATGGAGACCAGGGCGCAGATGCTGGCCGCCTCCCACCAACTCCACAAGTTCTTCACCGACTGCCAAGAGGTAAATGCTCAATACGCAGAGTGAAGGAATGGAGTAAAGAGGAGCCTGACAGGTGTTTATTGGACGTGCAGAGTTGTTCTCATGGTCTACGTAGAAGCTATGGGACGTCGGTTGGGGTGAAAAATGCCCAGATGTGGTTTTACACTCGTACTTCTATTTACATCCATTATATTTTAGATTAGATAGGGATTATACAATTTAGAGATTATATTGGCTAGAGATTAAATAGGTTAGACATTATATAGGCTATGCTAAACTATATAAACCCTAGCTAATATAATTTAGGGATACTATTAGCTAGGGATTATGCAGGCTCGGCATTGTATTAGCTAGGGATTATATTGCCTAGAGGTTACTTTAACTAGTTATTATATCAGCTAGTGTTTGTATTAGCTAGGGATTATGCTCTTTTGGCATTATGTTAGCTAGGGATTATATTAGTTTGGGATTATATTAGCTGGGGATTATACAGGCACGACATTGCATTAGCTAAGGATCATATTGGCTAGAGATTATATCAACTAGTTATATTAACTGGGGATTATGCTGTTTTGGGATTATGCTAGGGGCAGTATTAGTTAGGGATTATAATAGCTAGGATTTATATAGGTTAGGGATTATATTAACTATAAATAGAATTAGCTGGATTTTATTACTTAGGGATTATATTAACTCTGGATAATATTAGCTAGGGATTATATTAGCTAGGATTTATATAGTCTAGGGATTTTATTAGCTATGGATAACATTAGCTAGGGATCATATTGGCTAGGCATTATATTGGCTAGGGATTATATTAGCTATGGATAACATTAGGTAGGGAATATATTAGCTAGGATTTATATAGTTTAGTGATTATTTTAGCTAGAGATTATAATAGCTATAAATAACATTAGCTAGGGATTATATAAATTAGCAATTATATTAGCTATGAATTATAATTGTGGGCTAGCTAAATGGAAAACAGGCTTCAGGAAGAGTGTGTGCTGTTATAATAATGTAAATGGGTTCAGATCTTTAATCACTACAGTATTTAAATATAACATATGATATCTCTGTTAACGATATCATATAAAACAGTGACTGATAAACAGCAAGTCTTCTTTAGCGTAGCATCACACTGAAAATATATTTTTTAGCTATATGCTTATATGATTTTTACTTTGCACATTTGGTTTTGCATGTCAAGGTTAACCCCTACCGTCAATCAGTGTAGATTCAAAATTTCACGTATCATTTTTTAAAAGGTTCATAAGTGATGTTCTGGTGAGATTGCAATTGACTAGATTTTTGTAAAAGCAATACTTAAGCATGCATCCAAATCACATGTTATATAATAATAATAATAATAATAATAATAATAATAATAATACACCCAACTGCATTAACATACTTCTAGATATTTTATACTAATTTTATTTATTTTATCAGTGGTGGACTTTCTCTACATGACAAAACAATTCACCAGTGTGGCCAGTAGAGGGCAGTGCAACACCTGCTTCTATTCAAAGTTCACCAATCTCTCAAACACACACACACAATGTCAGTCAGAGTGGTTTAATGTGAAATGGTTCACTTTTAGAGAAACTGACTGGCACAGATTCCTTTACAGTGATTGTGAAGGAGTCAAATATAGTCATTTCATTTACTATCAACTTTACAACAGCCTCTAACTCTCCATCATCCATGGATTTTAAAACCACATTTTAAGCCATTTTAAAACAGCGTCTCAGACATCAGGCAGCGTATTCATACCAATCTTATATAATAACTGTTGTTAAACACTGTAGATGTCTGGTTCCATTCACCAACACTGGGAACAGTTCTGACTCGGTATGTTTCTCTGGAACAGAGCGTTTCACATCGAACCACTTTGAACGACTTTAGTTACATCTTAACTTCTATTTTAACCAGTTTAATATACAGACATTTAAAAAATATATTAAGACCCCCTTTAAATATTATACATTAGATACCATGTTTTAAGTAACTCATGCTGGACGCGTCTCAGTCCTGTTAGTTCTGAACCCCTGAAGCGCTTCATTAGAAGGCCTCACTTGTTGATATGCTAATTCCTTCTCCGCCCTTGTCGTCTGTGCAGGTGTTGGTGCAGATCGAGGGGAAGATGAGGCAGTTGCCGGAGGTCCGCTCCTGTCAGGTGAGCACAGCCAACCCTGGCACTCTCCAGAGACTGCTGCACTCCTTCGAACACTCTCTGCAGCTGCTCGTCGCGCAGGTGAGTCTCATACACACACACACACACACACATACACACTTACAGATATACACACCTGTACTGACCAGGTGCGACCACCACTAATGACCTGCTAGAGTCTAAATGTGAGGAAAGGGAATTCCCCCATTCAGACCTACTATTTCACCTCCTCGTATCTGAACTCATTACTTATCAGCTCCACTGACCATACAGGAGCTCCACTTACAGACTGTAGTTCATCTGATTCTCTGTATACTTTATTACTCTGTTCTTCAATGATCAGGACCCCCACAGGACCAAATACTGTGTCCACTCACTGTCCACTCTATTAAATACTACCACCACTTGCTGGTCCACCTTGTAGATATAAATGTAGAGATGATAGCTCATCTGCTGCTGCACAGGTTGTGTTGGTCGTCCTTCAGTTCTTCATCAGTGCTGAGAATGATCAACCTCCCTAATAGTATCTGCTCTCTGGTGGTCCTGTGGGGGTCCTGATCATTAAAGAACAGAGTAATAAAGTATACAGAGAATCAGATGAACTACAGTCTGTAAGTGGAGCTCCTATATGGACAATAATAAAGTGGCCGGTCGATGTATATTCCACCAATTGGTATTACTCAATCTGTAGCCTATACTTTGTCCTGCTACATTGATACTTGATATTTGTATATACTTTGCATGAAGTTAGTATGTCATTAAGCCGTGAGGTATATATCTTATATATTTTCATTATTACTGGCCTAAAGCTGCTATTTTATCATATTATGAAATGAATATCGAGTATATATATACCATCATTTGAACATGCTAGTGTTTGTTTACATTGTGTGAAAATATCGTGATGAATGGACCAATAGAAGTGCTCCAAAATTGCTTGGAAAAATTCTGGTTCCATTGACTTCCATTGAAAGTAATATATGTTTTTGGTCTCTCCTGTAAAATTGCAATTTCTGAAATACTTGTTTTTCATTGGACAGCAACGATATATAACAGTAATACAGTAATGTAATTTACCTATCAACCTCCATAACAGTACAATATATTATACCACAGTAGCAAAGGTTAATGATTATCATAATTAATTCCTAGTATTTTCCCTGTTTAACTACTCTTTAGTTCTATTTCTGTGTCTATATAGTTCTCAGAGGTGGGTAGTAACTAGTAACATTTACTCAAGTACATGTACTTCTGTATCATATTGATGGATGAGTATCTGCTGAGTATTGTTTAGTAGTAATACTTTTACTTCTACTCAAGTATATTAATTGGTAAATGAATCTAGCTTTTACTCACTTCTAGTCAACTATGTTTAGTTCATCAGTGGCTATCAGACTTTATAACTCCTCCCTTAACGTACGACACCTTTCACATGTACAGTGATACCAGTACAACAATAATTTAATTCTGTATGTAAGAACTCAAATGTGCAATAACTTTCTTACTTCTAAAACTCTTACTGCTGTATGCAGTATATCTGTACTTAATATTATAGACACAGTCACTTTATATTTTATTCTTTACATTTTATTATTCTATTGTAATATAAGACTTATATATGTGTACATACTACAAATTTCTTTTATGTTGTAAATTATTATTAGAGTGTTTATTCTTCTTCTGCTACTGTAAAAACTGCAATTTCCCCCTGGGATCAATAAAGTATTTCTGATTCTGATTCTGATTCTGATTTATTTATTTTTTCATTTAATTTTGAAAAATATCATATTGACGGATGAGGATCTGCTGAGTATTGTCTAATAGTAATACTTTTACTTCTACTCAAGTATATTAATGAGTAAAGGAATCTATTTTAACTCACTTCCAGTCATTCGTATTTAGTTAATTTATTTATTTTTTCATTTCATTTTGTTTAGTTGTTGTACAACATCTGCACTGCTTACATCTCTGACTTTATAGCTTTAGGATTTTTTTTATTTTAGATCTAATTAATATGTATACTAGGTTTACTTAGAAGCTCCACTGCAGTTCTAGAAGTTACTCAGTATTTCAGACACGTTTATACTGTTAGTCGAGTAAGGTACTTGAAGGTACTTTTACTTGTACTTGTGTCAGTATTTTACTCTAGTATTTATTTGAGTACTGATTTAGGGTAAGTTCTAATCTAAGCCCTGATCATGTTTGACCTGTCCAGGTGCGTCAGCTACAGGAGAACGCGTCTCAGCTCCGCGCAATCTACGCAGGCGAGAAAGCCGATGCCATCTTGGCGCGGGAGCAGGAAGTTATGCAGGCGTGGAAGGAGCTGCTGGTGGCGTGCGAGGGAAGTCGTGTGCAGGTTACCACGGTAACCGATAAAATCCAGTTCTTCGCCGTGGTGCGTGAGCTCAGCATGTGGACAGACGGAATCATGGGACAGATGGGCTCTTCTGAGGAGGCACGGTACGAGTCCGTTCACGTGGTCGTCCGAACCTTTTACAGAATAAAGAAAACACATTAGTGCCTTTCCAGTGGATACTTTTGGTTTAGCCCAGCCCACTCGTGTTGAGGTGATACAGAGTGTTGTTCCTGCAAACAGTCTGTAGTAGAGTTTCAGGAGGGGAAGATATTGAATTGACGATTAAATTTGAGACTCAGTAAGGTCCTGGTAGGTGGTCACAGGTATCTGGAGGTATCATGCTGACTGCAGTGCATCCACAGCTGCTGGAGGGAGTGTGGAGGATGATCCATAGAGCCAACACCACCATCCAGGTGGTCCCACAGATGCTCAATTGTAATCAAGTCTGGGGAATTAGGGGTCCAGTGTAGTACTTGGAAGTCTTGGTCAGTAAGACACGCTTTCAGTGGCAGGAGACAGTTCTGGACTGCAGGCAGGTCAGTCCAACACCTGTACTCTCTGATTACACAACCATGCTGTTGTAACCCATTCAGAGTGTTCCTTGTTGCTGTAATGTTGAAACAAGCTAGGACGTCTCTGAAAAAGACGGCGTCTAAAAGGCAGCATTTGTTACTCTGAAATGTGTTCAGCATTCATGGTGCTTTCAGGTTACCCACTCAAACCCTCAAGCCATGTTTGACCCTGGCTTTTGAGTTTTACACTGGTAACAATCTGGGTGGACCTTTTCTTCTTTGGCCCAGAGAACCATTATAACCGGTTCCATTGTGCATTCTACCTATGATCTCAGCTTTTTTGGAATTGGCTTTGTATATATCATATAACTATCTATTATTTTATGTGGACTCTCATAAGAGGCTTGTGTGGCGAGCATGGTCATGCATGTCTACTAGATCATTAGCATGGTCACTGCTTTCAAAGCTCTGGGCTTATTTTTTCTTTTTACTACAATTTGGTGACCCCAGTATTGGAGTACTCATCCAGATCTGTTCAACTGGCTTGTTGCCCTTGTCTTGTCAACTTCTATTAATTAAACTACTAAAGAAGTATACTGATGTCCATGTGTCTTATGGCTGCCTTTGTGTGGTTGTGGTGCAGGGATCTCTCAGCCCTGGAGAACATGATCTCTCAGCACCAGAACCTGAAGAGTAAGATGGAGAACAAGAGCAAGAGCTTCCTGCAGTGTGTGGATATGGGGAAGATGCTGCTCGCTGCACACAACCCTGCAGCTGAGGAGGTACACGCACACATACAGAAGGCTCAATCAATCACCCACAAACACAAATATACACTCACCGGCCACTTCATTAGGTACACCTGCACAATTAGCCAATCACATGTCAGCAACTCAATGCGTTTAGGTTTGTAAACATGATCAAGACGTTGGTGCTAGAATCCGCTGATCTACTCGCATTTTCACACACAATCATCTCTATGGTTCACTGAGCATTATCCATAGAGGAGAAAGTTTCAAGTGAGCCTCAGTCCTCTGGGCAATAATCCCTTGTTGATGGCAGAGGTCAGAGGAGAATGGCTAGACTTGTTCATGCTAATAGAAAGGCATCAGTAAAGTAACAACCTGTGAACACCAAGGTTTGTAGACCTCTGAACATCTCTGAACCACACGTTGGACCCTAGAAGACCACTCTGGGTCAAATAAGAACAGGCAACTAGTGTGAAAATTCACAAAGAATCAACAGAACTGGACAACGGAACCTTGGAAAAATGCTGCCTGGTCTGATGAGTCTTGTTTTCTGCTGCAGCACTTAGATGGTAGAGTCAGAATCTGGTGTATTAACGGTTCAGGCTGGTGGTGATGGTGGAATGGTGTAGGAGATATTTTCTTGGCATACACTGACCCCTTAATACCAACTGAGCATCGATAAACGCCACAGCTGACCATGTCGATCTCTTTATGTACACATTTAACCCCAGTGGTGGGCATCCCTATCCACAGTACCCGTTGGTGTTTTGCTCAAGGGCGCTTTAGTTATGTCCTGTTGGTCCAGCGGCTCGAACTGGCGACCTTCTGGTAACAAGACCGGTTCCCTAACCTCCGACCCACAACCGCCCCATTTTTGACCATGACAATAAGTATACTGTACCAAATGGTATCCACAGTCACCAGATGGGATATATAGGATATATATGCATGTGCAGGAAAAGTTCAACGTTTTGGACACATCTGTTTCTCTGCATGTTAGCCCCCTGCCAGACCACCAGGGAGCAGGTTATGAGTGGTGGATCATTCTCAGTACTTTGATGACATGGTGATGGTGTGTTGGTGTGTAGAGAAGAAGTATATAAAGGGACAGATGAACTACAGTCTGTAATTGTATAACTATGAAGTCCTACTAGATGGTATGTGGAACTGATGCAATGAACACTGAGTATAGTTTACCCAATAAAGTGGCCGGTCTGTGTGTATTTATTGGAGATGTAACTGAATATTTATTGACTGAAAAAGATGCAAAACATTAAAGCTCTATTAACAATCAATAACCTTAAAGGGCTATTCCTACCAATAAGCAGTCACTTAGGCCCCCTCCAAGGCACCAGGGGGCCCCAATGTGCATGAAGTAGTCTGTACACATATTTTGTTCCTAATTTAAAATGAAGTTATTCCCTTAATTTGCACAACATTACAGGTGTGTCTCAAACCCTAGTGAGTGCCTAGGTAGGCTGTTTAGGTAGCAGCTGTGTAAGTAGCAGTGTTCTCTCCTCATCTCTCCTCATAAAACAGATTACTGAGACACTCTAGTTAGAGAGAGACTGCGTCACGGCTTGTTCCCACACATTGCAGCACGCCACCGGTGGTTTAGCTGGTTGCTAAGCTACCGGCCAGCATCCAAAACAATAGCCCGAGGCTTAAAAAATCCGCTAGCATAAATGCTAATGTCTGGAGTATAAAGTGTAAATGGTGAAGGACTCGTTACAGAGTTGATAATAAAATACTGTTTTGTGTGATTATATGACCAGAAACACATTAAAACTCCAGAAAGAATCAAAATAACTCACATTTTAAAACCACTTCACTGCTCCTAGATTAGCCTGTGTTGCATCATGGGATTGTCTTAGCGGCTGAGGAAGAGTTCGATGCTTCCTTAAAATCAGGTCTAAATAACGTTCCTCAGTAGACAGCATGTTTAAGGTATGTAAGTATTGGGACAGTCTGCATGTCGGGAGTTCATACTATGATGTAAAATGCTGCCTATGTAGGAGCTCAGTAGGATTTGAGACCCACCCTATATATCAGGATTGAATGTTGGGGCGGGGGGTATGTTTTCGTATACCAAATATTGAGAAACCTCTTTTTGTTTTAGTTTATACTGTTTAGCTTTACATTATTATTTGAAATCAGTAGTTAATTCTGGCCTACCTACCAAATGGTTCATGTATTTTTAGATTCTGTTTTTCTGATAAGTACAATATGCTCTGTCCGGGCCGTTCTTCTCCTCGTTCATTTAGGTCAAGGAAAAGTTGGAATACGTGATGGCGAAGCAGAAAGATCTGAATGATAAGTGGGAGCTGCACTGGGACAGACTCCAGCGCAGTAAGAGAATCCTTTTGCATTTAAATAGCATTGAGTTAGAGCTGGGCGGTATAGCTTTAAAAAAATCCCAGATTTTAGATTTTAATAGATCGTTTTGCTGTTTGAAGGCAGACGCTTTGCAGAACCCAGGTGTCGTTAACAAAATGTAGGGCTGCATCGTTCAGCTGGACCACAGGTCAGTGGTGGCGGCATCCATACGACATGTCCTCCTCCTCCAGCTCTCTAGTGATTCTTTGCCGTGTGGTGTTATTCATGCTATTTTCCATGACAACACTGGGGCGGCCATTTGTTTACTTTGTGTTAGAACTTCTGGTGCGAGCGCGGATATGTTGATACTAATTACAAGCAAAACGACAACAAAAATATAAAATGACTAGAATAACATGTTCAGTTAAAGGGAGTCAGTAATTGGAAGTAGAATAAAACTTGGCTTGAACAACAGTGGTACGAACACAGTACATCAGAGTGTTGGGGGGCCGCCTTCCAAAGAAGAGGACCTGCGTCTATGACTGAAGCTCTAAATTTAAAACCTCCACCCAAACCTCCGTATGTCTGCTCTTACCATTCTGTGGAGGAGAACCAGCTCCAGAGCTTCCTTATCCAGAGAAATGTCTCGCTTATGAAGCTCCAAGGAAGCAGACGTGTCGGGTGCTGGTGAGTGTATCAGTTCAGTAACTGTTCTCTGATCCGTGTCCACCGCGCTAGGCTATCTGGACTGTAACTAACACCCACGCAGAGCGGCTCGGGCAGCTGCTGGACTTGGGTTTAACCGGCTTTCAGAAATATAAACTCACCGTCTGTGTGTAGGAGGACACCGCCCACCTTCCCACTGTGCAGGTACTGATACGCCTTCAGTACTTTTATAGTTTTTCATTACTGAAACCGTCTACACCTTCAGAGAGTACAGAGTAATTAAACATGTCTCCATAAGTAACCTCAGACCACCTTCTCATATCACCCACCCACTGTGTTATTAACCTCAGACCACCTTCTTATATCACCCACCCACTGTGTTATTAACCTCAGACCACCTTCTCATATCACCCACCCACTGTGTTATTAATCTCAGACCACCTTCTCATATCACCCACCCACTGTGTCATTAACCTCGGACCACCTTCTCATATCACCCACCCACTATGTTATTAACCTCAGACCACCTTCTCATATCACCCACCCACTTATTAACTTATTAACCCAGTTATTAACCTCGGAGGAGACAGTGTTGTCCCATTAGAACTTCTTACTGTCTCTCTGGTCTCCTCCCATGTAACTGTACTCATTTTGTTTACCTGAGCTGAAGTTCTAACACAAAGGTGGAAGAAACACACGCTTGAAAGTGGGTGTGGCCAAATACGGTGAATACAGTTGTGACAATTTAGAAAGATATTAGCGGCTTGGTAGCACGTACTTCTGGTCTACAACCTCTCCATCGTATTTTTCCACCTGTCTGACTTCTCCACATATGGGCTCCATGTCTTTTGCAATAAACATCGCTACAGCATCTGAGACTGCCTTCCAACGTGCCCCAATCTTATCATAAGAGTCAGGGACGCTCGCTAGCTTTATTTTGGGTGGTGTGCTAGAAGAGCAGCTGTTCTCAATCCGCTGGGACCGTTTTCAAACACACCTTACAGCGGTGGTGGAAGTTAAAACTGAGAGAAAACTGATTTTCATAAAAAACACATCGTCCTTCACTGTAAATTCGAATTAATCGATGAAATCGATTTATCGCCCAGCTCTACGTTGACTAAATAACCATGTGTATCACATAGTTGCCTAGATTTTGGATCCTGTTCACTAAATCTTGCAACTCTGACTGGACAAGAAAATATCTGCTTGCTCTTTTGTCCACAGTGCAACAGAAGTTACAGTCTGTCCAGTCCAGCACACCTGAGCCGGTGTGGCTTACGTCTAAGGAGCCGATCAGCAGTAGACGTGAGGCGGAAGGTGATGAAGTGGAGCAGCTGATTCGCCGGCACGAAGCGTTCAGGAAGGCAGCGGCTACGTGGAAGGAACACTTCAGCTCCTTACGACAGGTCAGCAAGCTCTGCTCTATTCGGGTCCATCCAAGATCTTATTCTCAGCCATCCTAAACAAAAATTCTCGTCCTGGCGTCTTTGTTTCTTCATGCTTTAAACTCTTGCTTTAGGTCTCAACACTGGTTAAGACAACCAGAGGAACCTATGGGTCTGTCCTCAAGACCTAGTGAGGGTCTACATAGACAGCATTTGAGGCTAGTATGCGGCTCCCAACATGTAGGCTGCCCCAATTCTAATTGTAAGCCTAATTGTAAGGAAGCATCGAACGGTTCCTCGGCCTCTAAGGCGAACTCATGATGCAATAAAAGGAAAACTTTTTCCAACATGGTGGACAAAGGCGAAGCTACGAGCTGAGAAATTCCAATTTCAAATGGAAATTATTCCAGTTCTCTCTGGTATTTTAAATTGTTTCTTGTTATACGACCACACAACATTCCATTTTATTAGTATTAGTAATACTAGTATTAGTATAGAATTAGTAGTTATGCTAGCAGATTTCCAAGCCTCAAGCTATTGTTTTGGATAGCCGGCTGGTGGCTTAGTAGATAAACAAAGCTAAAACATCGGTCGCATGCAGTGGGCGGGAACAAGCAGTGACGCGGTTGCTCTCTGACTAGAGCGTCTAGGTTTTAAGACAGACCCTATATATGACACAAGGTATGAATTTGCTGGTTATCATGGTTTATTAACGTCAGTTGACCTTTTTTCTACAGTGGAAAGACGTTCGGTCGCGGGTTTTCATTCACCGGTTACCAGACGAGCTTCTTGTTTGAATTTTTCACTCTACCCTTCAACATTGCAATGGCAACTTTCGCTGTTGGATGCCAATATTTGACCGAACTGCAAAGGAAAATGTAATGATAAGAGTAAACGTTAGCTGGATCCGAGTAACCAAATACAACACTAAATTATGATTCTCAAAATAACAGACCATTAAAAGTGGGTTACAAGGAGAAAAAGCAGAACCGTTGTCTATTGGCTAGTTAGTTTACTGCCTGCAACTTTGCTGATATGAAATCTGCAAAGAATTAAACATGTCAAAAGCGAGGAAGTCATCTGAAAGGCTATGTTTTCGTTGGTGCTGGAGTTCCGTGGACTGAGCCCGATAACATACTGCTAGCTCACTGATCAGCTCTTGCTTCTCTGAGTCTGGCAGTAAGAATATTTACACCTTGTGACGTCAGTCGTCAGAGAGCTCCCTCCCTTTCAGCCAATCAAATGCGAACATGTTTTAATGGTGTCTATAAGACGCAGCCTCTGGAAGGAACAATCAGAATTATCAGCTTTAAATGTAATGTGAGTTCACTCAAATACTGGTAGGGACAATTCTTCAAACAATTATGTACATACGCCAGCTGTACATCCAAGTATTGACAGACTGCTCAGTAAGGATGTTCAGATATGTTGTGCTATTCAGATGTTCTTCAGTGAGTGTTATGAAACCATTCCTTGGACCATCACGCAACCACCAACAGCCTGTATTACTGATAACCAGACAGGGTGGATCCATGTTTCTACAGCCAAATTCTAGTTCTTTTTCTCAGTACAATGCAAAAAAAGGAACCTGGGTTCATCAGGAGATGTGTCTAAAAAGATCTCATTTCCACAATCGTGTTCTTACAATACCTGGATTTAAAGCAAGAACACAGCCAGGAGCTTGCAGTGTGGACCCTAATTTTAGGGCACTAGAAGAAATCTCTGGGTAATTTGTCATCTGCATGGTTTTTGTTGAAGTTCATTGTGATTACATCACACTTACTAATCCATACTCGATACATTTTTGGGTTCGTTTCTAGTTTTCAGAGGCACAAAATGTTGCCGATGAACTAGCGACGCTAGAGGCTGGAATTTTGTCAGTATTTTATTGAACTTCAACAGCAGAGCCACGATTGCCGACATATGCTCTTAATTGCATTGCGGTTTGTTTAAAAGCGACTCCAAATAACTGCAAGGAACATTTTGTGGACAGGAAACTATACACTATATAACACTGCCCTCTTCTTCATGCCATGTTTTGCCCAGGCGGAGAAACTCAAGGAGGAGCAGACTAAGCTGCCTTCAACCTCGTCTCTGCTCAACAGGCAGATGTTCCCTCTGTCTTGCCTCGTGCCCAGCTCGTCTTCGTCCTCGTCTTCTTCCTCTCTCTTCCGGAACCCTCTCCAGGACACACTGCTTGAGGCCAAGCCCAGCCCTCAAGACCTTGTACACACTGTGGTGCACACAGTCACGCACCCCCTCGCCCAGAGGCTCGGATCCGTGCTTAATCCATACACACCGGTCATGAATGGTTCCTCCTACCATGGACTAAGCCAACAGGGTGTCCTAGGGCTAGACAGCCCCAGCTACCACGGACTAAACCAACAAGTTGGTGTTTTGGGGGCGAACAGCTCCAGTTACACTGGACTGAATCAACAGGGTGCTTTAGGAGTGGACAGCTCCAGCTACACCAGGCTAAATCAACAGGGTGTCATGGGAGCCGACTTCCTCCAGCCCAAAATCAACCACATTCACAAGGCTGTCCCACCTCTACTGGAGGCCCACCGTGGCCATCTCGTTGGCGGCGCGGCAGATGTCCCTGGGACCCCAGTGGGCATGGACCCTTCCCTAGAGATGATCCACAGCCGGCTGCAGAGGGACCCTCGAGGCAGCCGCTCAGACCCACAGATGGACCACCTGCGGCGGGAGAGGGAGTACCGGCTGGGTCGGCAGACGTCTAGCGAGCAAGAGATCCAGGCCAGGCTGAATGAGCTGCCGCTGATCGTGCGGCAGGAGCGTTACCGCCGGCGGCTGGAGCGTCAGTCGTCCAGCGAGCAGGAGGGCAGTGGAAAACACAGGCTGCAGAGGCAGGACTCCAGCGATCAGGAGTCCGGGAAAGAAGGGTCAGACAAGAGGCAGTCTGGGTGAGAGATCATGTATAAGCATGTGAATGAATGAGGATTAGTTCGAAAAGTTGTTAGTACCTTACCTAACAGGGTTTGCTCCTACAGAAGGCTATGATTGAGTGACTCTGATTGTGTTGTACTGAATTACGTTGTATTAGTACAATTGTGTATTCGAGGTAAGTATATATCTGTTTTGCCATTGCAGGGAGAAACGCTCCACCATGGCTGAGATAGTTGAACAGGTACAGGAGAGAGAAGCATGCCAAGTGAGTACTACTGCTTCCTTCACTATAGAAATAGCAAGCTGTCTCATGCATGTATAGCTCACTAGAAGATTCCATTTGGGTTATAAAGCTGTCTACCTGGACAGCTGCCTTACACGGGCAGTAAGGAACAAGGAAACTAAGGATGCAGTGATATGGGAACTGTGGGCTGAAGCTGACACAAGAAGCTGACACATGTTTAGAAGACCCACCTGGATTAACATTAGAAAGAAATTTAGAGGGAACATATTTGCTCTAACCCACAGAAGAAAATAATAAAGGTTACAGCTTTTTGCTATCAACTAGTCACTTTGTACACTGCAACACAACTAAGCTAGATGAACCTGTTGGATTGAAAACTGGTATGGTTACTCACTGGGTACCTGGTCCAAAGAATTATTAATTCAGTTGAAAAAAACAAATAGGTAAATTAAAAAAAACATTTAAAAAATCAACCCAAGTGGACTTTCTCAACCTCTTTAATCTTGATCTCTTTCAATCTCTCTCTCAGGCGAGGGGGGAGGTCTATCGGCCACCCAGCAGCCTTTCGGCCCCCATCACCCGCCTTGATCGGCCTCGAGCTCGTGATAGACCCAAGCCCCGGCGGAGGCCACGGCCCAAGGAGCCCGAAGAGACCCGCCGGTCCAGGTCTGCCCCTGCACAGAGCATCCCGACCACGCCACAGCCTCCAACACACACCGTTCACCACGAGGGTTTCTTGTACCGCAAGCATGAGGAAGAGGGCAAGGAGAGGAGTCCCAACAGGTACTGAGTGGGATCTTTGTATTATTGAGCTTCTCAGGTCCATTCCTGGAGGGCTGCGGTTTAGCACAGTGTATCCCAAACCTACCTTTGGAGTCCACTTGTCTATTAATTACTGGGATTATTAGAAATGTTGGACTGAGTTGGTCAGATGCGTGGTGTGCATGATACTACATCTACAGCTCTGTTATGGAACTAAAATACCACAAGAGCACTGGAGTGACTCTGCACAGCATCACCTCACTGTGTTAAATATATATATATATATATATATATTTTTTTTTTTTTTTTTTTTTTTTTTTAGGACTGTTTTTACAATACCAGTTAACTTATTTCTAGTCATCTTTTTATGTTTTCCATTATTTTAAAAGGCACTGACAAATAACTTTAAATAACATGCTTGAAACAAACCAAGTTATCTGAGTGAGGGTCAGTATGACTATGGATTAGACACATAGCGGAGTGAGGGTCAGTATGACTGTGGATTAGACACATAGAGGAGTGAGGGTCAGTATGAATGTGGATTAGAAACAGATAATTTAGGGTCAGTATGACTGTGGATTAGATTTAGAGAAGGGTCAGTAGGACTGTGGATTAGACACATGAGGGCCAGGGAATTTTCATCGTTCTTGTTGGTTGAGATGCTTTGATGTGAGGATTTTGAGGATTTGTTTACTGTGGTGAACAGAAGCATCATATCACAAATATAACACGCTTACACGTATTTTTCATTGGACAGCGACGATAACAGGTTTATTAATTCTAAAATTAGCAGTGCGACCTTATCCTACTTGTTTACGTTGGAGTGGAAGAGTGTAACTGTGAAGAACACTGCCATCTAAAGGTCACAGGTTTAATGCAACATAACATAACTGTTAATAAAACCGTTATTACTACACATTCCATTGTTGTACTTATTAAAAAACAACATTAGACTGAGCAATAGAAACCAATCTGTAGCTCTTCATAGACTTTCTGTCTTTGCACCTCAACCTGTGTTTTGCCGACCCACACCCAAAGCTGCAATCTGCTAGTGAGGAAGAGTGATACAAAGAGTGAGTATGCGAGTGCAAGAGGACCTCATCTGTAAATATGGGCAGAATGTTGGCTTTTGTCATCATCTGCTGCAAATCTGCTGGGGTGGCTCTGAACCGGTTGGTGGGCCTTCATTAACGGCAATAACTAAATGGACCCAAAAGTCCTTCACAATTCCATTCTTCCCATCAGTATTAAATAAACAAGCAACTAGAGCCCAGTGTGAGGCACCGGTGTGCAGCGAGATGACTCTGTTGTCTGAAACCCTTTTCACACTACGCGCAGTCGTGCGGCTTCTCTCTGGTGTGAGCGCGCTGATGTTGCTGGAGAGTGTTGTTCTGAGCGAAACTCTTTCCACTCTGAAAGCAAGAATACGGCTTCTCTCCGTGTGAGTGCGCTGGTGGAGATGAAGGTGAACCCGCCGAGTAAACACAAAAAAGAATTGTGTCAGAAGTGTAGCGTGTCGGATGGGTAATAAACTAAACTGGCTATTTTTAAACTAAAATAATAATCTGCATGCACAGATTAGCGTGGCGTCGTTCAAGGAACGAGTCCACTCTCTGAATCGACTATTTTAGATTACCGTCGGGAGCCGACTCTCACCGAAGAGTCGTTCTTTTAAAGTAATATAAAGCTGTACCTAAAAAATCATTATTACTTTCCTGGCTTGTAGTAGGGACCCCCCTCTCTCCATGGCCTCCAGCTTAAATCTCTGTTCCCTCATTATCCCCATCACCTGTTGCTTGCTCTGTTTATTTTGATCTTTGGTGTTTTTCCATATGATTCCTGCTGTGGACGTTGCCTCTCGGAATTCATGTAGCGAGTCGAGTCGTACCATGTGGTGGAAAGCAGCTTTGGTTGCACGTTGCAAAGCAACTATATTGTTATTCAGTCCTTGCTTTCTGCCAGATCTTCGCCGCGTAACTTGTCCCAATGTTTTAGAAATATCAACAACTCCAGATTGTCTAGTCTGATTGTGTGATTTGGGCTTGTATACAGCTTTTTGATCGGATGAACGGATTCCGGAAAATAACAAATTGTTTACAGAATTTATTCCTATAGAGAATGTATACGATGGAAAAACGCACGACAATCTACTGAACTTCTGCTCGACCGACAGACTGTTTCACGTACACTGACTTAGAGCAGAACCCTGACTACGACTGCAGTATTGGTTCGACCCGCACTTGTCTGTTTGTTGCTGTTGTTTTTTTTTTCATCCCTCTTTTTTACCTATAGAGTCCTATTCATTTTCAGTCACACCCCAACCTCATGGTTTCATTTCACCTACAGCCTCCAAACTCACTCAGGGTGCAACCATCCTTTTCTGGTTATTTATGAAGCTCACTGCTGTGAAAATGTTTCACTAATGCAAACCATTTGGAATAACTTCTAGTAACGAACGCTTTTCTGATGCACCCTGAATAAAAACACAACATGGCTTCAGAAAATTTAACCAGTAACTGTACACCTACAATGTGACTCTGTACATTGAGTAAGGCTGAGACACTGGCTACTGAGTGTAGATCCACCTAATAAACTACAAATGAAAGTACACTGGGTAGTGTAGTTTGTTGACGGTCCCTTACCTCCTCTAACGGTCACAGCAGCCCACAGATATAAACACTCTACTTTTTTAATACGACGTACATTTTTCATTTAATTTATTACTTCATATATTCATTTATTTTCGTATCTAAACAGGCTTTACTGCTGTTTAACAAGTCCACCAACAAACAAAACTTAAAATGAGCTCACTCGAATCTTCCGTTCCACCTTAAACGCCGCAGCAGACTGTAACAATTTAAGGTGGAACGGAAAATTGATTTAAGAAACTAATTTCCAAGCCGTGGTTTTAATCCTCCACATTTTTTTAACATTAATACGCGGTTTTAATCACTTTAGTAGCCAATTTAATCCAATTACAGCAGCTTGTAGTTACATTTCTCACGACTCCAGTAACGTCTACTCTCCGTGTCCGAGCCGCGGCCGCCAAACAAACCGGCATGAAGCGTTTTATTTTATTTGGTGAGCGTCTCCTGCGGCGGTTTTTTCAACTCAAGTCCTGTATTAAGAACTTTAGACTGTTCAGCTGAACTAAATCGTACCGCTGGGCTCTAGAGAAGGTCTGTTCGCTCCGTCCACTCGGCGGCGGTGCGTTAGCATTAGCAACTCCTCAGACAGCGCCTCAGTTAGTCTCCAGCACTGCGCACGCGCACATTACTGAAGTGTCGTTCAGGAACGAGTCGGTTCTTTGAATCGGCTAATTTAGATGGACGTTGGGAGTCGACTCTCACTGAAGAGCCGTTTTTGTAATATTAAGTTAAACAAACGGGTAAATAATGGGATGTTGTAACTGAAAACTGAAAAAATCCAATGTTCTCCTGACAAGTAGTGACAAGTAGGGACCCCCAGCTCCCCTGGACCTCCAGCTCGGAATTCTGTTCCCTCATTATCCCCATCACCCGTTGCTCGTTCTATTTATTTTACTCGTTGTGTGTTTTTAATGTAGTTTTTTTTACATTTCTTGCCTAAAAACACCTTAAATCTTTAGCCAGTCAGTAGATTTGCCCACCTGCTGCGAACGCTGCCTTTTGGAATTTATGCAGGAAAACTGCTTGTTAGTAGAGCCATTTTTTATTCATGTAATAAAATTAAATTAAATTGCGACAATGAAACAAATTGCTAACTTGGTGAACAATTGGGGGAAAATTGCTACTGAATGAAGAATCCAACCATCATATGTTGTGTTTTGAGTGCAGATCAACCAGCTTGACAGAGGTGTGTGACCAGTTAAACCACCATAGACCAGCTTAAACCAGCATATTATCACTGTCCAACGAAAGACTCACAGTAGGAGAATATATACACTTAGTAATCTGAAAGAAATCAGAGTAAGAGTATACATACACTAAGAGATCTGAAAGAAATCGGAGTAAGAGAATAAATATGCTTAGAGATCTGAAAGTAATCAGAGTAAGATTATACAAAAACTGAGGAATTTGAAAGAAATCAGAATAAGAGAATAAATATACTGAGTATTTTGAAAGAAATCAGAGTAAGAGTACATATAACCTGAGAAATTTAAAATAAATCAGAATAAGAGTATATATACCCTGTGTAATCTGAAAGAAATCAGAATAAGAGTATATATACACTTAGTAATCTGAAAGAAATCAGAGTAAGAGTTATATATATGCTGAGAAATTTAAAAGAAATCAGAGTAAGAGTATATATACCCTGAGTAATGTGAAAGAAATCAAAATAAGAGTTATATATACGCTGAGAAATTTAAAGAGTGGAGGGAGGAGTACACAAGTAGACTACATTCTGTGTAGAAGACGAAACCTGATGGAGACTGGGGACTGTAAGGTTGTGGCAGGAGGGAGAATGGCCAAACAGCATCGGATGGTGGTGTGTAGAAGGACTTTTTGTGAAAAAGAGGAAAACAGTCAAACCAGAGAAGAAGACCAAATGGTGGAAACTGAGGAAGGAAGAATGTGGTAAAGAGTTCAGAGAGGAGCTGTTAAAGGCTCTGGGTGGTAAGAGCGAGCTCCCAGATCACTGGGCTACTACAGCAACAGTGATTAGAGAGGCAGGTAGGAAGGTACTTGGTGTGTCATCTGGACAGAGAGAAGATGATAAGGAAACCTGGTGGTGGAATAGTGAAGTGCAGTGAGCTATTCAGAGGAAGAGGTTAGCCAAGAAGAAATAGGACAGTGACAGGACTGATGAAAGTAGACAGGAATATAAGGAGAAAAAAGGGCAAAAATAGAGGTAGCAAAGGCAAAGCAGAAGGCGTATGATGAGTTGTAAGGGAGGTTGGACACTAAAGAAGTTGAGAAGGACTTGTATAGACAAAGGAATCAGGCTGGAAAGGATGTGCAGCAGGTTAGACTTGTTAAACATAGGAACGGTAACGTTCTGACAAGTGTGGAGAGTGTGATGAGAAGATGGAAGGAGTACTTTGAGGAGCTAATGAATGAAGAGAATGAAAGGGAAAGAAGAGGAGAGATCATAGAAACTGTGATCAGAAGTAGGAAAGATCAGTGAGAATGAAGTTCGGAAAGCTTTGAAGAGGATGAAGAAAGGGAACGCAGTTGGACCTGATGGCACACCAGTGGAGGTATGGAAATGTCTAGGAGAGATGTCGGTGAAGTTTTTGACTCAATTATTCAATGGCACTGTTTAGAGTGAGATGCCAGAGGAATGGAGGAGAAGTGTGCTGGTGCCCATTTTTAAGAACAAGGGTGATGTACAGAGTTGTCACAACTACAGGGAATTAAGTTGATGAGCCACACAATGAAGATCTGGGAAAGAGTTGTGGAAGCTAGACTCAGACAAGAGGTAACTATTTGTGAGCAGCTGTATGGTTTCAGGCCATGAAAGAGCACCACAGATGCCAACTTTGGGACTTTGAGGACGCTGATGGAGAAGTACAGAGAGGGTCAGAAAGAACTCCTCTGTGTCTTTGTTGATTTAGAAAAAGCATATGACGGCGTGCCAAGGGAGGAGCTGTGGTGTTGTATGAGGAAATCTGGAGTAGCAGAGAAGTATGTCAGACTGGTACAGGACATGTATGAGGACAGCAGGACAGTGGTGAGATGTGCTGTAGGAGTGACAGATAGCTTTAAGGTGATTGGCTCTGAGCCTCTTCTTGTTTGCTCTGGTGATGGACCGACTAACAGATGAGGTCAGGCAGGAATCTCCAAGGACTATGATGTTTGCAGATGATATTGTGATCTGTGGTGAGAACAGGGAACAGGTGGAAGATAACTTGGAGAGGTGGAGATGTGCACTTGAAAGAAGAGGAATAAAAGTCAGCCGTAGCAAGACAGAGTACATGTGTGTGAATGGGAGGGAGACAGGTGGAACAGTGAGGCTACAAGGAGCAGAGGTCACAAAGGTGCAGGACTTCAAGTACTTACGGTCGACTGTCCAGGAAAATGGGGAGTGTGGTAAAGAGGTCAAGAAGAGAGTCCAGGCAGGATGGAGTGCATGGAGAAAAGTTTCAGGAGTGATTTGTGACAAAAGGGTGGCAGCAAAGGTCAAAGTAAAAGTTTACAAGACAGTGGTGAGACCTGCTATGTTGTATGGTTTGGAGACAGTGGTGAGACCTGCTATGTTGGATGGTTTGGAGACAGTAGCATTGACGAAAAGACAGGAGAAAGAACTAGAAGTGGCAGAGCTGAAGATGCTGAGGTTCTCCTTGGGAATGACAAGGATGGATAAGGTTAGAAATGAGATCGTCAAAGGTACAGGTTAAACAACGAGGAGATAAAGTTAGAGAGACCAGGCTGAGATGGTTTGGACATGTCCAGATGAGGGACAGCGGGTATATTTTAAAAGGATGTCAGAAATGCAGCTGCCAGGAAAAAGACAAAGAGGAAGTTCTAGGAGGAGATATATGGATGCAGTAAGAGAGGACATGGAAGTAGTCGGTGTGAGGACAGAGGATGCAGAGGACAGAGTGAGATAGAAGAAGCATGACTCGCTGTGGAGAAATCAGAAATCAGAGTAAGAGTATATATGCACTGAATAATCTGAACAATGTGTGAACAGGATCAATCACTAATCCTTTTCAACTTGAGGACATCTAAGAACATCTTAACAAGAGTGCTGGATTTAAACTTGTTCAATTAAACTTCATTGTGCCACTAACAACCCAGTTCCTCTGCATCCTGTTAGTTCTGCTATCTCTATATGTTGAACACAATCAATAACACAAGCAAAACAAGCTGATAGTTTTATTGAAAAACTTCTTATAGAACGGTACATGAGAAAAGTAAAATATGAGAAAAGGGAAGAAAAGAAATACCACAAAATTCACACCAACAAGAAGTTAGACAAGGTGTGGCCAGAACCCAACACTTGTGGAAACTTTACCACCAACAGTAAACACATTAATTCTACTGGCCTCCTTAAACAAAATGTAAAGCAGTACTGAATAATAATTCCCATCCCCAAAATGCCAACCATCTCAGGAATGAATGACTACAGACCTGTCACACTGACTTTTGTGGTCATGAAATCCTTTGAGAAGCTGGTTCTCACCCACCTGAAGAAGATCACCAACCCCCAACTAGACCCCTTACAGTTCGCGTCTCGGGCCAACACGTCTGTGGACGATGCAGTGAACATGGGACTTCACCACATCCTCCAGCACGTCGACCGTCCAAGTACATATGCAAGAGTTCTGTTCTTGGACTTCAACTCTGCCTTCAACACCATCATCCCCGGACATCTACACACCAAACTGACCCACCTCAGTGTGCCAGCCTCCACCTGCCAGTGGATCACAAACTTCCTCACTGGCAGAGAGCAGCAGGTGAGGCTGAGAAAGATCACCTCAGGAACCAGGACCATCAGCACAGGTGCTCCACAAGGCTGTGTTCTCTCCCTGCTGCTCTTCTCACTCTACACAAATAAGTGTACCTCCACAGACCCCTCAGTCAAAATCCTGAAGTTTGCAGATGATTTGGCAGTCATTGGTCTCATCCAGGACAGTGACGAGTCTGCCTACAGACGGGTTGTGGAGCATGTGGTCCTCTGGAGCAACCACAACAACCTGGAGCTGAACACAGCCAAGACAGTGGAGATGAGAGTGGACTTCAGGAGAAGCCCTCCAACCCTTCCAGCACTCACCATCCTCAACAGGACTGTAACGGCTGTGGACTCCTACAAGTTCCTGGGTACAATAATCTGCAGGGACTTTAAATGGGACTGCAACATCAGCACCATCATCAAGAGAGCTCAGCAGAGGCTGTACTTCCTGCATCAGCTGAGGAAGTTCAGTCTGCCCAAGGAGCTGATGGTGCAGTTCTACACCGCCACCATAGAATCTGTCCTCACCGCATCCATCACAGTGTGGGGCAGCTCAGCCACCAAACACCACACCCACAGACTGCAGCTCATCATCAGGTCTGCAGAGAGAACCATCGGTGTGAAGTTACCCTCCCTACCGGACCTGCACACGGCCAGAACCAGGAAGCGCGCAGAGAACATTGTCCGTGATCCGTCACACCCTGGATATCACCTGTTCCAGTATCTTCCCTCAGGTCGGCGTTTCAGTCAGTTGAGGACCAAGACCTCCAGACTTCAGAGAAGCTTCTTCCCACACGCCATCACCCTCATAAACAGCTGAACATCAAACACTACATTCTGGATACAGTCTACTACATACATACATCCATATCCAGATGTTCTCTCACTCTTCTTCTTGTTCTGCACTTTTTATTTATCTGATAGTCTCAGAACACTCTGTATCAACGTCTCAACCAGTGACTCTACTGTTCTTCATATTTATATCTATTTAATTCAGTCTGTACTGTTCTTTACTGCTGCACTTAGCACTTTACTATTAACATACAACTCTGCACATGTTAAGTTTACAGGTGTGTCTGAGCGTGTATGTCACTGTGTGTGTGTTTGTGTGTGTGTGTGTAGATTGGATGTGCTCTTTCTGTAATGTCAGTTATCGTGCACTGTGAGCTTCTTTTACCAAACACAAATTCCTTGTATGTGTGAGCATACTTGGCAAATAAAGTCCGATTCTGATTTTGAAGTAAAAATTCTTAAATGTGATCAAGGGATCATTTTTTAAACACTCTTTTTACATACACTTACCAAAGAACACCTAACAATCAATAGAACATAGAACACCACCATCCATCGTCACTGTCTAAAGAGAAACAAGTATCTCCTGAATCCCAATTTTACAGAAAAGGGCCAAAAACGGTATTTACTGTCAATGTGAGTCAATGGAACCAGACTTATTTCCAAGCTATTTTGGAGCATTTTTATTGGTCCATCCATCATGAAACTTTCACACAGTGATCGGCAGCTGCTGCATTCAAATGATGTAGAAAAACAAAAGTTGACAAAAATTAAGACACAGAGTGTTCTTTGGACAGTGACAATGACAGGTTTATTAATTCTAATGTTAGCTGTGCAACTTTATCCTACTTGTTTACGTTGAAGTGTGTAACGGGGAAGAACACTGCCACCGTTATTACTACACGTTCCATTGTTCTACTTTTTAAAGAAGAACATTTGGCTGACCTATAGAAACCGATCTATAGCTCTTCATAGACTTTCCATCTTTCCTGGGTTTTGGCGACCCACACCCAAAGCGGATCTGCTAGTGAGGAAGAGTGATACAAAGAGTGAGTATGCGAGTGCAAGAGGACTTTATTTGTAAATATGGGCAGAATGTTGGCTTTTGTCATCATCTGTTGCAAATCTGCTGGGGTAGCTCTGATCCGGATGGCGGCTTTTATTAACCACAATATTAACCACAATGGCTTCTAATAGTACAGACACTGTGAACACTGTCATACACAAACAGGACAAAGCAAATAACGAATGGACCCAAAAGTCCTTCACAATTTCATTCTTCTCACCGATATCAAATAAACAAGCAACTAAAGCCCAGTGTGAGGGCACCGGTGTGCAGCGAGATGACTCTGTTGCCTAAAACCCTTTTCACAGTGCGAGCACTCGTACGGCTTCTGTCCAGTGTGAATCTTCCCATGCAGTTTAAGACAGGCCTGGTCCGAAAACGTCTTCCCACACTCGGTGCAGTAGTAGTGCTTTTTTCCCGTGTGAACGCGCTGGTGCAGGCGAAGGTGGCTCCCTTGTCGGAAACACTTTCCTCACTCGGAGCAAGAATACGGCTTCTCTCCAGTGTGAATACACTGATGTTGCTGGAGAGTGTTCTTTCGAGCGAAACCCTTTTCGCACTCGGAACAATAATACGGCTTCTCTCCGGTGTGAATGCGCTGATGTTTCTGGAGAGTGTCCTTTAGAGCGAAACCCTTTTCGCACTCGGAGCAATAATACGGCTTCTCTCCGGTGTGAATGCGCTGATGTTTCTGGAGAGTGTCCTTTAGAGCGAAACCCTTTCCGCACTCGGAGCAAGAATACGGCTTCTCCCCGGTGTGAATGCGCTGATGTTTCTGGAGATGGTTCTTCTGAGAGAAACCCTTTCCGCACTCGGAGCAAGAATACGGCTTCTCTCCGGTGTGAATGCGCTGATGTTGCTGGAGAGTGTTCTTCTGAGAGAAACCCTTTCCGCACTCGGAGCAATAATACGGCTTCTCTCCGGTGTGAATGCGCTGATGTTGCTGGAGAGTGTTCTTTCGAGCGAAACCCTTTCCGCACTGCGAGCAAGAATACGGCTTCTCTCCGGTGTGAATGCGCTGATGTCGCTGGAGAGTGTTCTTCTGAGCGAAACTCTTTCCGCACTCGGAGCAAGAATACGGCTTCTCTCCGGTGTGAACGCGCTGATGTTTCTGGAGAGTGTTCTTCTGAGAGAAACCCTTTCCGCACTCGGAGCAAGAATACGGCTTCTCTCCGGCGTGAATGCGCTGATGTTTCTGGAGACTGTTCTTGAGAGCGAAACCCTTTCCACACTGCGAGCAACAATACGGCTTCTCTCCGGTGTGAATGCGCTGATGTTGCTGGAGAGTGTTCTTCTTAGCGAAACTCTTTCCGCACTCGGAGCAATAATACGGCTTCTCTCCGGTGTGAATGCGCTGATGTTGCTGGAGATTGTTCTTCTGAGAGAAACTCTTTCCGCACTCAGAGCAATAATACGGCTTCTCTCCGGTGTGAATGCGCTGATGTTGCTGGAGATTGTTCTTCTGAGAGAAACTCTTTCCGCACTCGGAGCAATAATACGGCTTCTCTCCGGTGTGAATGCGCTGATGTTGCTGGAGCTCGTTCTTCTGAGCGAAACTCTTTCCGCACTCGGAGCAATAATACGGCTTCTCTCCGGTGTGAATGCGCTGATGTTTCTGGAGAGTGTTCTTGTGAGAGAAACTCTTTCCGCACTCGGAGCAAGAATACGGCGTCTCTCCGGTGTGAATGCGCTGATGTTGCTGGAGAGTGTTCTTGTGAGAGAAACTCTTTCCGCACTCGGAGCAATAATACGGCTTCTCTCCGGTGTGAATGCGCTGATGTCGCTGGAGAGTGTCCTTTAGAGCGAAACCCTTTCCGCACTCGGAGCAAGAATACGGCTTCTCTCCGGTGTGAACGCGCTGATGTTTCTGGAGAGTGTCCTTTAGAGCGAAACCCTTTCCGCACTCGGAGCAAGAATACGGCTTCTCTCCGGTGTGAATGCGCTGATGTTGCTGGAGAGTGTTCTTGTGAGAGAAACCCTTTCCGCACTCGGAGCAACAATACGGCTTCTCTCCGGTGTGAATGCGCTGATGTTGCTGGAGATGGTTCTTGTGAGAGAAACTCTTTCCGCACTCGGAGCAAGAATACGGCGTCTCTCCGGTGTGAATGCGCTGATGTCGCTGAAGATCGTTCTTTTGAGAGAAACCCTTTTCGCACTGCGAGCAAAAATACGGTCTCTTACGAAGTTTTGATGACTCTCCAGTGAGAAGGCGCAAGTGTTGCTGGGGATGCCTCGACAGAAGTGAGTCCCGAGTTTTCTTCTTCTCCATGTTTTATGTATTTATTTTAGAAATAGAAGAATAAAATGCCAAAGGACAGTGGATTTCAACAGCCTGATGTACACCTTGCGACTGTATCTCCAGATGTCTTTAACTTCTGTGGAGAAAATAAAGACAAGTTTTAAGACAATACACACAAACACACGTTATATATATAATGTACATATGTGAGTGAAAAATCTGAGGACACCCTTTTACTTCAGAAACAAAAGGGAAAATGACATATCTGAATCTGAAGCAAGTAATGGGTGAGGGGGCCTGCCATATTGGATCAAGGGCAAGTTTTTCCAATGGGAAGGTGGTCATGTAGCAGTTCAGAGAAGAACAGAATTGTCTCAGAAATCAATTGATGCAATCAGATTTGCAATATCTCTTGTGGGTCAGACGTTATCAACACAGAAAGTAGCGACATCAACCACATTAAACATCATGTTCAGTGTGCTGGTGCTGAACAGTGCCTTAAGATAAGGGTTCAGCACCATAGACAGCACAGCGAACATGATGTCCAATTTGGTTGATGATGCAACTAACTGTGTTGATAACGTTTGAAGAGATATTGCAAATCTGATTGCATCAGTTGATCTCTGTTCAGTTCTGTTCTTCTTTGATCTGATACATGACCACCTTCCCATTGGAAAAAACTTGATCCAATATGAAAAGATTAAAGATTGGAGCTCAAAGCTAAAAGATTGGACCCCTCACCCTTTACTTGCTGGGATATTCAGATATGTCATTTTCCCTTTTGTGCTAAGCTTTTTTATAAGTATATAGCCCACTTTTTTATCGCCTTATTTTCCTTTGTAGGTTCAAGTTAACTGCTTTATGGAAACATCCAATTATACCTTTTTTTTACATTTTTCACCACAGCGTGTCGATACATCTACAGTGAAAACCAAGAGGCTAATACCAAAAGCCAGTCGCGGTGGAAAAGAGGCTTTTCATGTAAGGAGACGTCAACATTTATTTCGGATTTTGGATCTTTCAGGAACGAGTCAATTTTCTGAATCGACTACGTTATATTAACGTCGGGAGCTAACTCTCACCAAAGAGCCATTCTTTAAAATTAATATAACCCTGTAGCTGAAAACTATTTTATTTTCTTTTTTTTTTTTTGGCTTGTAGTGATAAACAGTGACACCGGTCTCTCCTGGGTCTCTAGTTCGGACCTCTGTTCCCTAATTGTCCCCAACACCTGTTGCTTGTTCTATTTATTTTAAGAAAACAGATTTTTTAACCAATTCATGGATTTGTCCACCTGCTGTGAACGCTGCCTTTCAGAATGCATGCAGCGAGTCAAGTCATACCATGTGGTAGACTTTTGGTGTAAGCTGACATTGCAAAGCATGAATAACAAAAGACTGTTTCTGGATATTTTTTTTCCACAGAGAATAAATAAAATACAAAAGTACATGCCAATCTACTGAACTTCTGCTCAACCAACAGACATACAAAGACACAGTTTACGTACACTGACTCAGGGCAGACCCCCGACCACGACTGCAGTGTTGGTTCAACCTGCACTTGTCTGCCTGTTGTTAAGTTTTTTTCCATTCCTCTTTTTTACCCATAGATTTCCTTCCTTTTTGGTCACACCCAAACCTCATTGTTTCATTTAAACTACAGCCTCCAAACTGCATATACTAACTAGCATCTTCTCTGGTTATTTATGAAGCTCACTGTTGTGAAAATGTTTCACTAATGCAAACCATTTGAAATAATTTCTACTAATAAACGCTTTTCTGATGCACCCTGAATAAAAGCTTGGTGGCTTTTAGAAACTGTAACCAGTAATTGTACACCTACAAAGTGATTCTGTACATTGAGGAAGGCTAAGAAACTGGCCACTGAGTTTAGATCCACCTAATAAACTACAAAAGAAAGTACACTTGGTAGCGTAGTTTGTTGATGGTCCCTTACCTCCTTTAACGGTCACAGCAGACCACAGATATAAACACGTACTCGTACTTTTTACTAAGTAGAGTATTTCTTTATTTATTATTTATTTTATACATTCTTGTATCTAAAGATTCAAAACAGGTTTTACTGCTGTTTAACAAGTCCACCAACAAAGTAAACTTAAAATGAGCTCACTCAAATCTTCCGTTCCACCTTAAACGCCGCAGCAGACTGTAACAATTTAAGGTGGAACGGAACATTGATTTAAAAAACTAATTTCCAAGCCGTGGTTATAATCCTCCACATTTTTTTTAACATTAATACGCGGTTTTAATCACTTTAGTAGCCAATTTAATCCAATTGCAGCAGCTTGTAGTTACATTTCTCACGACTCCAGTAACGTCTACTCTCCGTGTCCGAGCCGCGGCCGCCAAACAAACCGGCATGAAGCGTTTTATTTTATTTGGTGAGCGTCTCCTGCGGCGGTTTTTTCAACTCAAGTCCTGTATTAAGAACTTTAGACTGTTCAGCTGAACTAAATCGTACCGCTGAGCTCTAGAGAAGGTCTGTTCGCTCCGTCCACTCGGCGGCGGTGCGTTAGCATTAGCAACTCCTCAGACAGCGCCTCAGTTAGTCTCCAGCACTGCGCACGCGCACATTACTGAAGTGTCGTTCAGGAACGAGTCGGTTCTTTGAATCGGCTAATTTAGATGGACGTTGGGAGTCGACTCTCACTGAAGAGCCGTTTTTGTAATATTAAGTTAAACAAACGGGTAAATAATGGGAGGTTGTAACTGAAAACTGAAAAAATCAATGTTCTCCTGACAAGTAGTGACAAGTAGGGACCCCCAGCTCCCCTGGACCTCCAGCTCGGAATTCTGTTCGCTCATTATCCCCATCACCCGTTGCTCGTTCTATTTATTTTACTCTTTGTGTGTTTTTAATGTTTTATTTCTTGTCTAAAAACACCTTAAATCTTCAATAGATTTGTCCACCTGCTGCGAACGCTGCCTTTTGGAGTTCATGCAGGAAAACTACTTGTTAGTAGAGCCATTTTTTATACATGTAATGAAATTAAATTAAATTGCAACAATGAAACAAATTGCTAACTTGGTGAACAATTGGGGGAAAATTGCGACTGAATGAAAAATCAAACCAACATATGTTGTGTTTCGGGTGCAGGTCAACCAGCTTGACAAAGGGGTGGGACCAGCTAAACCAGCATATCGTCCCTGTCCAACGTAAAACATGTATCTCGATTTTTCTTTTTCTTCATTCTTTGAACACAGCAGCTGCCATTTACATTGTGTGAAAGTTTCACAATGAATGGACCAATAGAAATCTGGTTCCACTGAGTCACACTAAGAGTAAAGACATTTTTTGTTCTCTCCTTTAAAGCTGCCATATTTGTTTTCTTTAGACAGCGATGATATAGATAACTTAAACCAGCGTATAGACCAGCTTAATCCATTATGAAATGCAAGTTTTATATTTAATTATGCTATAGTAGGCCAAACCTTTCTAAACAGTGTCTCAGACATCAGTTAGTAATCAAATACACAGTTCCACCGACTATCAGGGTGAGAAATCAGATCAGGTGTAAATGGCCATAGTTAATATGGTATGTAGTAGTGAGAAAAAAACTGGACCTCAATAAAAGTCACAGCACAAAGGAACTCTATTCATGCAACACTGGACACTTGCAAATAGCCTTTACTCAATGCCACATATAAATGGAATTAAGAGTAAGGGGTCACTTTGTAGACTGGGGCTATTGACGTGACCAGGGCTGTGTCTATATTGTTGTTGTCCAGAGAAACACAAGTATCTCAGAACTGGCAGCTTTACTAGAGAAGCCAGAAGCTGCCTTTACTTATTATGTAAGTCGATGGAACCAGAATTTTTTCCAGGTGATTTTGGAGCATTTCTATTGGTATTGGTTTTATTTAAAAATAAAAATCACCAAAAATGGAGAGACACAGCGACATTATAGACTAAGGCTAATGAGGCAGTTTGTGACTAAAATATTGCAATTAGATTAATTAACTGATCTACTGGCATTAGCTTACAAGATAATGTTACTGATCCTGGTTCAGTAAGGATTGATTTCTCTTCAGCCCTGCAGTACCATCACCTGATTTAGCTATCTTTCTTTGCTAAAGTAAAAAATGGCTACAATGAAATGTAGCATTGCAGTACACAGTGGAGTCACATTATTATGACCACTTCCTACTTTGGATGCCTTCAGCACGTCAGTGACAGCGTTATGGTCTGGGGAATGTTTTGTTGACATTCTCTGGACCTACTAATCCATGTGAAAGACACTCTCAACCCATTTTGGCGATAAATTCGTCCTTGCAGATCACGTACACCATACATGCTGATTGTCTTCTGTGGGGTAGATGGGATCTTGCAGCAAGACAATGTGACACGTGGCTAAAATGTTTTACATTGTCTGGAAGAGCTGCCCAAGTACTAGCCTGGACCTCTAATTCCCCAGACTTGAACCCAGTCAAGCATCTGTGGGACCACCTGGATGGTTGTTGGCTCTATGGATCCTCCTCCACGCTCCCTTCAGCAGCTGTGGGATGCACTGCAGTCAGCATGGCTCCAGATACCTGTGACCACCTACCAGGACCTTATTGGGTCTCCCAGTCTGTCTCGCTGCTGTCAGTGCTGCACCCAGCTGTTACTTGGAATGTTAGATCATAATATTGTGACTCAACTGTGAAGTTTACACAGGAGCAATAATGGAAGCGTATGAGCGTCAATCAGCACACGTTTCAGGTATGCAGGTGGTGATCTCCACCTCCATGTGATGTTGTTGGCCCTATATGCTGTCAATAGTAATATGATTCTTCATTTTTTCACGTTTCCAGCAAGTCATGGGTGAACCTGTTCTGCGTACTTAACAAAGGAGAGATCGGCTTCTACAAGGACGCGAGGAACACCACAACCCCTTACAACGACGAGCCCCTCCTTAATCTGGCCATCTGCACCTTCGACACCACCAACGGTTACAAGAAGAAAAAGAATGTCTTCATCCTCAGGTGCAACTCACCTTGATATGGCTTGATAATGTCTGAAGGCTTGCAGTCTGCACTCACTGTCCACTGGACCCTGTCCAGGACCCCCACAGGACCACCACAAAGCAAGTACTATTTGGATGGTGGGTCATTCTCAGCACTGCAGTGACACTGACATGGTGGTGGTGTGTAAGTGTGTATGTTGTGCTGGTGTGAGTGGATCAGACATAGCAGTGCTGCTGCAGGAGTGTTTAAACACCTCAGTGTCACTGCTGGACTGAGAATCGTCCACCAACGAAAACTATCCAGATAGCAGTGTCCTGTGGGCGGCGTCCTGTGTCCACTGATGAAGAACTAGAGGAACACAAACTGTGCAGCAGCAGATGAGCTACTGTCTCTGACTTTACATCTACAAGGTGGACCAGCAAGTAGTAGGAGTGTCTAATAGAGTGGACAGTGAGTGGACACAGTGTTTAAAAACTCCAACAGCAGCACTGCTGTGTCTGATTCACTCACACCAGCACCACAGAAGTGTCACTGCAGTGCTGAGAATCACCCACCTCCTTATTAGTACCTGCTCTACTGTGGTCCTGTGGGGGTCCTGATCATTAAAGAACAGAGTAATAAAGTATACATAGAATCAGATGAACAGTCTGTAAGTGGAGGTCCTGTATGGTCAGTGGAGCTGATACAGTGGACAGTGAGTGTAGCTCCTGTATGGTCAGTGGAGCTGATACAGTGGACAGTGAGTGTAGGTCCTGTATGGTCAGTGGAGCTGATACAGTGGACAGTGAGTGGAGGTCCTGTATGGTCAGTGGAGCTGATACAGTGGACAGTGAGTGTAGGTCCTGTATGGTCAGTGGAGCTGATACAGTGGACAGTTAATGGAGGTCCTATATGGTCAGTGGAGCTGATACAGTGGACAGTGAGTGGAGGTCCTGTATGGTCAGTGGAGCTGATACAGTGGACAGTGAGTGTAGGTCCTGTATGGTCAGTGGAGCTGATACAGTGGACAGTGAGTGTAGGTCCTGTATGGTCAGTGGAGCTGATACAGTGGACAGTGAGTGTAGTTCCTGTATGGTCAGTGGAGCTGATACAGTGGACAGTGAGTGTAGGTCCTGTATGGTCAGTGGAGCTGATACAGTGGACAGTGAGTATAGGTCCTATATGGTCAGTGGAGCTGATACAGTGGACAGTGAGTGGAGGTCCTATATGGTCAGTGGAGCAGTGAGTGTAGACACAAGGAGGATGGTAGCAAAAGAGGGTACTTTTGGTACCATGAACATAAGCAGACAAATATTAATTGAATGTCCTAGAGAGAAACCACATTACTCGTTAATAATCATGAACTAATGAAAGCCATGCACTTTACTAGCAAGTAAATCCAATTTATTTATGGTGCAATCTTAGTAAGTCAGTTTTGGTACCACCTTATCACCCACCATCACTGAACTGCTGGATTTACTGTATTGAAAAATGTCAATTGTTCGACTACATCCAGTAATATAGCACGGCATGTTCAAAACATTGTGTATAACTGTATATCTTAACCAGATCTGATGACCCCATAAAGATTTTGGGGCTACGCTAACGCTCCAGTAGTAATATCGAGTTGGATTTGTAATAATATGTTGCTGTCTGTCGTTTTGACCCACCACAGGACCGAAACTGAAGGAGACTATATCTTTTTGGCAAAAGACGAGGTGAGTTTTGGAACAATGTTTCAATAGAGATCCCATCCACTGTTAACCCTGGGGGCAGTCAGGGGGCTGGATGTTGGAGAACGAGCCTTGTGACCGGAAGGTCACCAGTTTGATCCCCTGAACCGACAGGACACGACCCAAGTGCCCTGGATCAAGACACCAAACCCCCAACTGCTCCCTGGGTACTATGGATAGGACTGCCCACTGCCCACAGGAAGTGTGCTCACTACTGCCCCCAAAGGGAAGAAAATACAAAGCAGAAGAAATACAGTTTATTTCAGTATCAATTTGATTTAATTAGTTTTGTGTTTATACTTTTCTTATTTTAATGTTATTTTGTTTTTTATTATTATAGTAGCTTGTTTTACCTCTTGATTTATTTTTGACCTACTTTACTTTTTTATTATTTCTAATCTCTTATCCTCTTTTTATCTTAATTTCTTACTAATTAAATCTTAACTTTTGCCTGTTTATTATTATTATTATTATTATTATTATTATTTCTATGTTTATATTCACTGTTATTTTTAAATATTCATTGAAGGTGTATTAGCTATTTTCTTCTCTGTTGTTTATTTATTTATAATGATTAAATTTTTTAGTTTATTTGTCATGTCAATCCCTGTTCTTGTAAATGCTCGGCTACATTGAAAATGAGGGTTAGTGGGGGGTTTGTGTACCAATTTGTGTATTTGTGCATGTTCTCTGAAAGTTCCACCTGAAGCAGTACCGCCAGAGATCGCTGGGGCAGTACAGCTGAGCGAGGCACGACCACAGCCTGTAGTCTATAGTCACAACAAGAGAGCATGAACAGAATCAGGCCATTTCTGCTACTGTGCCTTTAAGGCTGATATGCAAATGAGCTCGGTTCTGATTGGCTGTGCCTCAGTCTGAAGGCACTCAAAAAGTATCTAAACACTTCTTGCACCATAAATATGCTGTGCTATACTGGTGTACACTGAACGGCTGGGTATATGTAAATAAGTCCTTGTGACATCACAAAAATAGTGAATTAGAAATAAGGTTGTCTTTCCAGCTTCGTTTACATATATAGACTGGCAAGTGACCGATACACACCCAGATGGACTGGGCAGGGACGGATACATTTTGAAACAATGTTACAATGTTATTTTTCCGGTGCTATACAGGTGTACGCTGGATAGCTGGATGTATGTAAATGAGTCTATACACTACCGCTCAAAAGTTTGGGATCACAGTGAAATGTTCTTGTTTTAATGGAGTATCTTCTTCCTTAACACAACAATGGACTGACGGGTCTCTAAAGAAAGTTGTTTCTTTCTGGTCATTTTGAGCCGGTCAGCAAGCCATCAACTGCTGATCTTCAGATACTAAACTAACCTAGAATGTTGTTCCCTTTTATACTCACTTATTAGTAGAATGTTTTTCAGCTGTGCATCACAGTTGATCAAGAGTGTCCTAACAACCAATTAGTCCAATAACATCCTTAACTTGGATTGGCGGCCGTACCAGGAGATTTAGACAGAGGACTGAGAATTACTGATAATAGAACTATATGTAAAATAAGCATCTATACAAAAATAGACTTTAATACAAACATTTTTATTCTTTAAAAATCATCTGATACACTTACATTAATTGTGAAATGGACAATATTGTTTGTGAATTTCATGAAAAATGCATGAAATTCTAAAGTGATCCTAAACTTTTGGGCGGTAGTGTATATATAGACTGCAAAGTGACCTACACACCCAGATGGACTGGGCAGGGACGAATACATTCAGAAACAACGTTCCAATGTTATTTTTCTGGTTTTCCCTGAAATGGGCTCTTTAAAATGGTCAGCAGCTTCCAACCTTTTGCACTGTTTGTCCATGGCATTCATTTTAAAGCACTTAGTAAAGCAGCTAATGTCCCAAACCAGTACAGACCAGTACAGTACGAGCCTAAATACTTCCAGTATCAGTCACGCTGCCCGTATGTCCTGAAAACCTCAAGCTGATCTGAGATCGTCGGGCATTTTTTCTTTACTCTCTGTTTTTTTTCCCAGGAGGATCTAAAACGCTGGGTGAGCAGCATCAACGCCAGCCTGAGCGAGATCGAGGAAATCTGCAAGTGGGAGAAACCAACTACCTCCTCCACCGACCCCGACAAATCCGAACGCAAGGAGCGCTCGGAGGGGGCGGAGCCGTCGGAGAAGAGCGAGAAGTCGGAGCGCTCGGACAAGGGAGAGGCGTCGGAGAAGAGCTCGGAAAAGAGGGACACGTCAGAGCGGGAGCGGGAGCGCGCCGAGAGGCGGGAAAGGGAGCGGGGCGAGAGAGGCGAGAGAGGAGAGAGGGGACAGAGAGAAAGAGAGCGAGGGGAGCGAGCGGAGCGAGAGCGAGGAGACAGAGAACGAGAACGAGGGAGGGAAAGAGAAGAGAGAGGAGATCGGGGTTCCAGGGCTTCCAGCACCTCGGGCAAGAGCAAATGATCCGCCGGGCTCGTCCGTCTTCTTCAAACCTTTATTTATCCATCCATCTGTTCATCCGTCCACGGAGAGAAAGGAAGAGAGGGAAGGGAGACTCGCTCGTGCGCTCTTTCTTTGTTTTGAGCCGCCGCTGTCGGGCCGGGACGCCGCTCGCAGACTGCGTGTAGACGTACATGTGTCTGTATTCGATTGGCCCAAAGAGAGAACCTACAGCCCGGGATCACAAGCCGGCCTCAAACAGAGTCCCATTGGATGAGAACCTGTCGGTTGGTCCTGCTTTGCTACAGTGACGGAGGAGGAGGTTGAAGAACGGAGATGAAAAAACACCCCCCCAGATATTTAGAAAGCCTTTAAATGAAGCAATATAATGTAGATGATTTACAGTATTATATTAGGGAAATTTGTGTGAACCGCCCGTCTCGGTGGGGTCTTCAAATACAGCGGCACGTCCTCTGGTGGGGCTCCAGTGGATAGCTTGTGACCAATGCTGGCCCGAACAGCGCGAATACCCGAGTGTTCTTTCGTGGTGTTGGCTGTAGCTTATTTAGCATTTAAAGGCTGTTATTGTTTAATAGTAGCTTCAACTTGGATTCATAACATTTTTAGTACATTTCAAGAAAGTAGTGATGTTTAATATATAGAAAATATAAAATAAACAATTTATGGCCAGTTTATTTAAATGTATCATGGAACCATGTCACCTTAGATTCCACTGCTTTCCACTTGGCCATTGAATCTGAAAGACCAACGACGCCAGTCTAAAGGGGGTGAGTTACTGCATTTGATTGACAGCGATTTTAGAGAACACAACATTTTGAAACCAACTCATATATAATATGTTTTAATAGTTATTTTCCGAGTACCGTACAGCTTCAAATCTTCTGCTGGTGACTAAAGAGATATTGTTGATTGTCCAGCTGATGACCCATGTTAAATTGCACTGTGTATGTTATGGGGATTGGCTCCCTCTTTGGTGGAAACGTGTAATAGCATGCGGTGTCTAACATGAGTTGTACTTCAGCTCCTTCCCTGAGGGGATGAAGTTGACAATTGAAAGAGAATTCAAAGAGAACTCAGTCAAAACCTGCTGAAGGACGCATCTTCTGAGGATGTGAGTGAATCAGCTGTTACTGTCAGTTTGTCTTCATCAGTATAAGTAGGTTTTGCCACTGAGACCTAAACATTGAGCCAGACCGTCGTTTATTTAGCATGTGCGTGTGACGCTAATGTGGAAACAGTCTACAAAAATTCGACCCAATGCCTGTTATTATTCTTCGGACTCAATTGTGTACACTGTAATTTATATAGTGTAGCTTAAATACGCTGTGAAGTACTTCAGTAATTCAATAACAATCAAATATGTGAGCTTGAGTCGTGTGAATTTAGAAGGTGACTCAAAGTGAAGGTCAGATAGACTCTGTCTATTATAGATATAAATAGATATGTTTTCCTTCTGGACTTTCACTTATGGCATCAGTGAGATTCGCCAACACAGTCTTCCAGTGTTGGGGTGAACACATGGACAGCTGTGCCACCCTGAAATTACTCCAGTTTCTGTATCCATAAGAGCTTAACACAGTAAAACTATTGCTTTTTCTTTCTAAATAGTGCTTTAAATGATCAGTACTCAGTGCAACATTTGCAATAAGAGGCTGATACATACATATCTGTATGTATATCATATCTACCCAAGCACTTAGTTTGGTGGACTGATTTCTTCTATCTGTATATCAGCTAATATATAGTATTAATACATAACCGCTGCCTATTGAGTATGTTTTAAACATGAGTTTTTAAATATGAGAATTCACCTGTAAAATGCGGTTCGGGCCAGCCCTGGTCACAACATCGTTGTTGAGCTTTGGAGCAAATGGGATCATCCAAGCAGATACGCTAACGAGGCTAAATAAACCAGCAGGGCAACAAGAGCCAGCAGTTAGCATATGAACTTTTTCTTTTCAAGTGACACGAGCTGAACCATGTTCGGCATATAAAAAGTGTAACCACATAAGCAGGCCTATTCATTAAACCCCTGCCCCATTTCCGTCATCTAAAAACGATGTGAAGTCCTATCCACTAAAAAGAAACAGTAATAATGTAGAACAGGCACCAAGTTAATAGCTGCATTCTCAGCTATTGTATTCCATAGGCAATTGCAACACATCCAGGTATTTGTGTGAGAAGGAACGAGACGAGGCTGTGTAGGACAATGCTGCTCTTGGACATGATATCTTTATGTTCATCCATTAAATTGTACAATGATTAGTAAATATTTAAAAAAACATTGGAGGTGAAATTGTCATTCTATTATATATATATTTGTATGAATATATATATATATACTATTTACCAGATTCACTTCTATGAGCTGCAGTGAATAACGATAAATCATTTTTATTAATCAACTGAACTGAAAAGTAGTACTCGTTTAAATTAATACTGGCTAAAGTGGTTTATGACTTCTGAGTGGTAAACATGCATCACAGTAGCCTTTGTAGACCCACCGTGTGCACTCACAGCTCTTGACCTTTTTGTTTTGGCTGGGTAAGTGGAAAGTAGACAAAACATCCACACCACTCACCAGAGTTTCTGTTTCTAAGCGTAGACGCTCTCCCATCTCTGTGGACTGTGAGAGTCAGGACGAGTATAAGACTCAGCGGTTTTGGAAAGGAGAGTCTAAACTGGGCCATTTATAAAGATTCCTTCTTAATGCACTATGCTTGGTGAGGTCAAGCTTTGTGGGCTTCCCTCCTTCTTTTCTTTTCTTTTTCTTGTCTTCCAGGTTTTTCTGTACATTCAAGCATTTAGCGTTTCCAGTTTTAGTACAAAGACCCTCATTTCTCGCCCCAGAGTAAGAAAAAGAGCGAGCATGTAGTCGCTAACGATAGCTTTTTACTACCTAGCTAGTTTTGCTAGCGTCGTGTGCTCAAGATGGACTGTCGTGGACACTCGACAAGCATGGACTCAAGGAATTTGGGTGGGTTTCAAATCTTTGTTAGCGGCAGATTTTAGTCCAAAAGCTTAACAAGTTGCCTCCAGACGCAAATTCTAATTCCGAGACTTCGTAATAGGTAGTGCCGCTGTCGGAACAAAACCCTGCATCTCTACAAGTTTGAAACAAAAGAACAAAAAAAAGAGATTCGAGATTTTTCTCAAGAGTAATGATAAAAATCAAATGAAGCAGAAAATATATAATCTCTGTCCAAAGATAAAGAATATTTACAGGAGAAGGTAACATCCTACTTTTCTTTTAATTTAAGTTAATGGAACCAGAATTTGGGACAAGCTATTTTGAAGCATTTCTATTGGTCCAATGACCAATGGACCAAATTTGACCAAAACGGAGATAAATGTTTTTCTTCGGACAGCGACAACAGTAAACCAACTGGTGCTATAACGGCTGTAGAGGGCAGCGTTGAGCTTGTTTCTATCTTCATTTAGAGAAATTAGCTAATCAGCCAGTGTGGCTATTCTAGACAGTTAATCGCCAGCTAAGATTTCATGACTGTGACAGTCCTGGTAGGAGATACAGTAGAAGGTTTGGAACAGGAGAGAAAAAGGGGTAAAGAGCGAGTGAGAGAAAGAGAGAGAGAGACCGACAGGCCACCTGCTTTCCCAAATGTGGTATCCCATTGTTTAATCCATCAGCATTTACTTCAAGTGCACTTCACCCAAGTGCACTCCAAACATGCAGACATTACCCAAAGCTCCTGGTGTACATGTGTCTGGTTAGATTAGGGTTGGGGTTTGTTTGTGTTTTGTTGGAGGACGAGGGGGATCCCAGATCAGCACACTGTAAAAGATTGGGTCAATTGGGTCAATTGTGCCCAGAATCCTTTGGGTGATTATTCAAACCTCCCCCCCCACTTCTGTTCTACATGCCTTTCCTGATCAGTTGCGTCCCACATGTAAAACCCCCTCAGAGATCCTGACACTCTTTGTTTTTCCTGAAAGATCTTCCTTGAAGGTCGTCAACAAAAAGCACAATGTTCACCCCGAAAGCCATCACGTTCCCCGCAGTCCTCTTGTGGAGCTGCCGTTTGGAAACTCTAGACGGTTTCTGATGGACCTCGAGCTTCTACCCTGATGGACAGACAGTTTGCTGAGAATTTTTGAGCCAGGCATTTTTGTCATCAGCAAACCCTGTTGTCGTCACTGAGCTTGACCTCACCGCCTTCAACACATTTGTATTTTCTGTTCGATGTATTAACTGTTGAAAAAAAAAGAAGACGCCACCCTGGGATTTCCGTGGCTAACGGACGTACGCCCAGACCCCCTCAAACCGAGCTCGTGGACAGTGGAGAGCGGACGGGGCCTCATCTGATCAAGTAAACCATTTCTCACAAGGAACGTAGAAGAAAAACCACTAATACGTTGCATGAATGAGAACATAGAGGAGATTTCTATGCAACAGCTGTGCATGTTTATCCAAAGGGGTTCAACCCCCCAGCCAAAAGACTGGGCTTGAGTGATAATGATGATGATGATGATGATGATGATGATAATGAGGAAGGGTAATGCAGGTAATGTGTATTAACTGAGATGTGTCATTAAACATTATGTACTGGTATCCTCCTGGGCTCATTACAGGTTGTATATATCAACACATTGTTGGGTCTTTATTTCGATCACTGAAAAACAACTGTATATTGAGACATACTGTATAGTATTTTTATAAATAAGTACTTGTGTTTGCTTAATGGATGTAGTCATAACGCACATTAATAATGGAAACCAACAATGGCATAGAATTAGCATGGACGTAAGTGACGTGTCCCCACCAATATCCAGCGATTATTCAATTATTCCGATCAATAATTTGATCCCCTCCAAAAAAACCCAGATCTGACAACGTCTCATTAACCTAGAAGTGCAGAAAGGGTTAAATCACGTTCTCTACTCAAGTCTTTCCTCCCCTTAACACATATGGCCAGTGTGATTGGCTGTGCTGTTGTCATGTGAGCGCCAAACTTTCCAGTCATATGAGACTCACTGTACAAGACTCAGGTGCAATGTGGGTGACACATGGGTGTGAAAAGCGAGTGAGGATGGCAGCGAAAAAGAAGGGGGGTAGATTCATAGGTCTCCACTAGTGTCAAGAGCAAATCTATGTCCTTGGAAACCAATCTTATTGACCCAAGCCTGCATTTTACGGGCTGGTTGCATGGCTATTTCTCGACTTCTTGACACATATCGTAGAAGTGTCTTTCAGCACTGGACTTTATATGTCAATTTTCATTGAGATCATTGAGATTTAGCAGTCCGAATAAATAATAAATGACAGATAAACAACATGAACATAGCCAAATTAGTAGAATTACCATCAAAATGTAGTAGAATTACCATCAAAAGTCTTGTATTTTAAGCCTACTAATAATTTCTGTCTGAACTGACAGCTTTGCAAAAAAGAAAAATCATAAATATACCAAACTTCTTATTGCATATCATATTTGGCTAGTTGAGCATCTACTGGAAATAATAGTTTATTAGCAATGTAATGTGATAAAACTGGGCTGATGTGATAGAATGTTCTGGTTTTAGTTAGTACTCTAGCAGCAGCATTCTGAATTTTTTTCAGGTTCCTGCTGGAGCATCATGACAACAATGTATTACGGTAATCTAGCCTTGAGGTTCTAAATCCATTAATTAATCGTTTCAGCTTCATGTATGGATAACACACTTCTTAACTTTGAAATGTTTTGCAGGTGAAGAAACGCTGTCCTTGTAATGTTACCTATGTGTTGGTTAAATGTCAGATCTGAATCAGTTGTCACACCAAGAATTTTAGCTACTGAACCAGGAACTACAGTCTACAAGGTTCAACATTAAATCTGAACATGTAGTCCGAGCAGCCTTTGGACTGAGGAGGAGAACTTCTGTTTTATCTGGGTTTAAAAGAAAGTTCTGAAGCATCCAAAGTTTAATATCTTTTACACAATCTTATTTAATTTGGATTTATCTTCTGGTTTGGCTGATATGTACAGCTGTGTATCATCAGCATACCAGTGAAAACTGATTCCATGTCTATTTATAACTGAGCCTAATGGCAACGTGTATAATGTGAATAACAGAGGACCTAAAACAGAGCCTTGTGGAACTCCATATTTCACTCTGGTATAATTAGATGATTCATTATCTAATCGTATGAACTGAAACCGGTCAGTGAGGTAGGATGTGAACCAGGATAATGCTATTCCTGTGATTTCAACCATGTTTTCTAATCTGTCTGAGAGAATAACGTGATCTATAGTGTCAAAACCTGCACTTAGATCAAGTGGTACCAGTAGAGATACACTGGCCTGATCAGATGCAAGAAGGAGATCATTTGTTATTCTAACAAGAGCAGTCTCTGTGCTGTGTTTGGGCCTAAAACCAGATTGAATTTTTTCATATATGTTGTTCTTATGTCTACAGCTTTTACTAAGATCTTGGAAATAAATGGTAAGTTGAAAATAGGTCTATAGCTTGGCAATTCGCTGGGATCAAGATTTGGTTTATTTATCAGAGGTTTAATAATTGCTAGCTTGAATGCTTTGGGTACATGACCCAGGCTAAAAGAAGAATTTATTATTGTTAAAATTGGGAAAAGAGATTCCTATACAGACACTAAACAAAGTCATTTAACTCCACCATCTGAAAAAGGTTGCAAAGCCATTGTTGAGGCTCTGGGACTTCAGCAAACCACAGTCAAAGCTGTTATACACAAATAGAGAAAACCTGAAACTTGGAAAAGAAGTGACCAGCCTACCAAAATTTCACCAGGACTCATCCTGGAGGTCACAAAAGAACCCAGATGAACAGCTAAAGAACTGCAGGCATCACTCGCCTCAGTTAAGGTCGATTTACTCGATCCTACATTAAGAAAGATGCTGGACAAAAATGATGTTCATAAGAGTCACTAGGTCCAAATCACTACTGACCAAAGAGGACATAAAGCCTCATCTCGCATTCATCAAAAAACATCTAAATGACGTCCCTAAGACTTTTGGGACAATATCCTATAAACTGATCCCTCAAAGGTGGAACTTTTTGGAAGACCTGGGTCCTGTTACATCAGGCATATAGTCAACACTGCATTCCACTATAAGAACATCATACCAACAGTGAAGCATGGTGGTGATAGTGTAATGGTCTGGGGCTGCTTTGCCTCTGCAGGATCTCAAAGACTTGTAATAACTGATAGAACCATAATGCTGTAACAAAACAGGCAGTTGATGCCAACGTGGCCAAATTCAAACCAATTTGTAAAGAATAGTCACCAAAATTCCTCCACAGCAACAGAGTCTGCAAGTTTGACGCAAACGTTGGCTCGACCAGCTATTGGGTATAGGGGGCAGTTACTGTCACACAGGTTTTATGGGTTTTTTAATAAACCTTTATTTAAAAAAAAAACAGACTCATCTTTTAAAAGTTGCCTCTTGTGTTAACTAGTATTTCTGTATCTTATAATAAAATCAATTAGATTTCAATGTGACAAATCGGCGAAAACAGAACTTTTATTTCTGTAGTGCGTTCAAATGACAGGGTGTTGGCCCTGTCATTTGCACACTCAAATCAGTGAACAAATAACTAACAATAACTAATTAAAATTGCACAATAAATTAATTAAGGAGGTAAAATGCACAAATAAGCACCTATACAGACTACAGCAGTTTAGCTCCGCCCATTTACATAGAAGTTAAAAGTTAATTTATGTATGTCATTTTTAAGGCAAAGTAACTCAAAGTAAGTCGAATTGTATTTAAATAGTGATTTAACAGGCGTTGCCACAAAGTAACATCACAAAAAATGAAGGTTCAAGCCCCAAATAACCAAGCCAAAGGATAACAGTGTCAAGGAAAAGTCACTAAGGTCGGGATCAGGCTACATGATATTTTTCTTAATGCTCATTATGTCTATCACAGTGCCTTAAATTTATGTTGTCTTGGTCGCAAGACTTTCTTGCATAAGATTATATGTCGTCGAGGAGGAGCTTCAAGAAACGGCGGTTTTATGTTCCGGAGGGAAAAAGAAAAGAAAGAAAACAATGCCCATCCTGGGGCGCACAAAGAGGACAGTATGAGACCTCAATTCTTCAAAAAGAACGTTAGGTAACGAATGTGTTAAGAACAGTTTTAAACTGTGGTTGTACTGAGCTACTGTTATTTTTGCTGTTATCCTTCAGCGTTTCGGTAGCATTGCTCATGTTGTAGCTGTCATTGCGATACAAGTGATCTCTGACTTGTCGTTCCACCCAACAGCTGTAACATCAGCATCACCATCTCTCTCCCCCACTGAACGTCAGTGACTGGTGTGTGAAGCCGACAGTGATGGTCTGTTGATACAAATATAAATGTGAAGAGCTTTGCAAGGCAGGTGGAGCAATGTCTATGACTGAATAGATCTAGTTTGAGTCTGCTTCTGGAATGTATCAAGGAATACTACAGGTGAATGTAAGAACATCCATCTGTGAACTGACCCTCGATCGAAGGGGGGTCTGTCACAGACAGACAGTGACCCCCGAACCACCAGTTAGTCTACAAAGTACTGTTAAAGCAGAAGAAATGTCGCATTTTGCGAATGAACAGATCGTAATCCAATTTTAAACTTTACACGATTTTTTTTTTACTTAAAATAATACATTTTGTTCCATGTTGTCAAGTCCCTGCTGAAATCCAAGAGTTGTAGCTCATAGGTGTGACTTATTTTGGCCACACCCCTGCATTTTAGAGCAGGAAGTGAGACTGCATCCCTGTCCAACAGTAAGAACAGTCACCCCCAAAACAAGATTTTCTGCTATTAAGTAAACCTCTTTTGTGTTTATATGGTCATTGGTCATTGACTTACATTACAAGTAAAGAAGTTTCATATATATATATATATATATATACTACAGCTCAAAAGTTTAGGATCACTTTAGAATTTAATTTCATGCAATTTTCATGCAATTAACAAACAATACTGTCCATTTCACAATTAATGTAAGTGTATCAGACGATTGTTAAAGAATAAAAATGTTTGTATTAAAGTCTATTTTTGTATAGAGGCTTATTTTACATATAGTCCTATTATCAGCAATTCTCAGTCCTCTGTCTAAATTTCCTGGTACGGCCGCCAATCCAAGTTAAGGATGTTATTGGACTAATTGGTTGTTAGGACACTCTTGCTCAATTGTGATGCACAGCTGAAAAACATTCTACTAATAAGTGAGTATAAAAGGGAGAACAACATTCTAGGTTAGTTTAGTATCTGAAGCATCAGCAGTTGATGGCTTGCTGACCGACTCACAATGACCAGAAAGAAGATTCCGCAGCATCCAGGCCAAAACAACCCGCCTACTGAACAGCTTCTACCCTCAGGCTGTCAGGCTCCTGAACAAACTGTGAGGCTGAAAGACCCCAATACCGTTCACTCGACCACTGCACATTGTTACACTTTATATTATTTATTCTGATATCGCTGCTATGGACAATATCACTAAGTCACTTTAATGAATATATCTACTTAGAAACTGCCTATGCAACATTTTTCACAGATGACCCTCCTGTATATCCTATGTATATATCTTGTGTATTGTATAGTCCTTTATATATTTCAGTATAACTATATGTATATTTTTAGCTTATTTTTACTTTAATATTGTCTATTTATTGTGTGTTTGCACTGTTTTACATTATAATGCTGCCCTGCTGTAGAGTTTATCTGAGTCTCACCCCAAGCATTTCAATGCATGTTATGTCCTGACATGATGTGCAAATGACAAATAAACTTGAAACTTGAACTTGAAACAACTTTCTTTAGAGACCCGTCAGTCCATTGTTGTGTTAAGGAAGAAGATACTCCATTAAAACAAGAACTTTTCACTGTGATCCCAAACCTTTGAGCGGTAGTATATATATATATATATATATATATATATAATAGAGTGAGAGAGAGAGAACTGTTTATTACTCTTACCAGATGGGGCTGCTTCTTGTTTTTCCAACGCCAGGAAATGCTAATAATAATTAATGCAATGCAAATAATAATAGGAACAGCAATCCAACCAAGATCTGTAATGACACAATGGCAACACAAATAAAGATCACGTTTTCATAGTATAAATAAAGTTATGAAAAATCTCACTCAGTAATACAACAATTCATCAATAAACAAGAGGCGCCCAAACTCTTGCATACTTAGTAACTCAATCCTGACTCACTCGACTCACTCTTTGCAGACTTCACATGACTCTCTGTGAGATGCTTGGAGATGTTCCCCACCACACAGGTGAACCTGCTCACGTCCAAGTCACTGTTGTTGATGGAAACGCCTCTCAGGTACGTTCCTTCTCCGTCAGGTAAAACATCTCCAATGAAAACGTTCTCTTTAATCTCTTTCCCGTCTTTACGCCATGAGATCTTCATTGCGCTGGGACAGAAACCACATTTTTCACATATTCTCATATCCACAGTGCTTCTTTCTGTTGTACCTGTTTGCTCCAGGTTGGTCTTCCCGAACCTCTTCAGCCAGTTCACACACTCTCTGGTGTAGTAACTGCTCTGGGACTGAAGCAGAGCTCCGTCTCTGTTCCGCCTCTCGGCCGTGATGTTTGCCTGAGTCTTGTGAGCGATGTATCTCATCTGGTCCAGATCCAGCGATATGAAATCCTCCCCCATCAAATCCATATTCGTCAAAGCCTCTGGAGAAACTCGTCTCATTGTCCCACTCGCAGCCGGACCTCCTCTGAAACGTGTGAACTTCTGAGAAACAGAGAAAAGGAGAAAGAGTGTGTACAATTCACATTACTAGACAATTGCTAGGATAGATTCAGGAACAAGATACTCACCTTTGACGTGCCCCAAGCTCTTCATTGTGGCATTGAATTCTTCTCGCAGTCTTGTATATTCTGCTAAGGTATCTTTCCCAATGGTGGTCACGCAAAGCATCCCTTACCCAGGAGTGCATGGGGGTCAGTTTCTTCTTCTCACTGTCGTAGCGAGTGACTCGCTGTTCGTTAACAAACGTCACTGCTGTGAACTCAGGCTGGCATGAG
>CM038726.1:4724377-4743376 GCA_021613375.1 Megaleporinus macrocephalus
GGCCAGAACCCAACACTTGTGGAAACTTTACCACCAACATTAAACACATTAATTCTACTGGCCTCCTTAAACAAAATGTAAAGCAGTGCTGAATAATAATTCCCATCCCCAAAAAGCCAACCATCTCAGGAATGAATGACTACAGACCTGTCACACTGACTTTTGTGGTCATGAAATCCTTTGAGAAGCTGGTTCTCACCCACCTGAAGAAGATCACCAACCCCCAACTAGACCCCTTACAGTTCGCGTCTCGGGCCAACACGTCTGTGGACGATGCAGTGAACATGGGACTTCGCCACATCCTCCAGCACGTCGACCGTCCAAGTACATATGCAAGAGTTCTGTTCTTGGACTTCAACTCTGCCTTCAACACCATCATCCCCGGACATCTACACACCAAACTGACCCACCTCAGTGTGCCAGCCTCCACCTGCCAGTGGATCACAAACTTCCTCACTGGCAGAGAGCAGCAGGTGAGGCTGAGAAAGATCACCTCAGGAACCAGGACCATCAGCACAGGTGCTCCACAAGGCTGTGTTCTCTCCCTGCTGCTCTTCTCACTCTACACAAATAAGTGTACCTCCACAGACCCCTCAGTCAAAATCCTGAAGTTTGCAGATGATTTGGCAGTCATTGGTCTCATCCAGGACAGTGACGAGTCTGCCTACAGACGGGTTGTGGAGCATGTGGTCCTCTGGAGCAACCACAACAACCTGGAGCTGAACACAGCCAAGACAGTGGAGATGAGAGTGGACTTCAGGAGAAGCCCTCCAACCCTTCCAGCACTCACCATCCTCAACAGGACTGTAACGGCTGTGGACTCCTACAAGTTCCTGGGTACAATAATCTGCAGGGACTTTAAATGGGACTGCAACATCAGCACCATCATCAAGAGAGCTCAGCAGAGGCTGTACTTCCTGCATCAGCTGAGGAAGTTCAGCCTGCCCAAGGAGCTGATGGTGCAGTTCTACACCGCCACCATAGAATCTGTCCTCACCGCATCCATCACAGTGTGGGGCAGCTCAGCCACCAAACACCACACCCACAGACTGCAGCTCATCATCAGGTCTGCAGAGAGAACCATCGGTGTGAAGTTACCCTCCCTACCGGACCTGCACACGGCCAGAACCAGGAAGCGCGCAGAGAACATCGTCCGTGATCCGTCACACCCTGGATATCACCTGTTCCAGTATCTTCCCTCAGGTCGGCGTTTCAGTCAGTTGAGGACCAAGACCTCCAGACTTCAGAGAAGCTTCTTCCCACACGCCATCACACTCATAAACAGCTGAACATCAAACACTACATTCTGGATACAGTCTACTACATACATACATCCATATCCAGATGTTCTCTCACTCTTCTTCTTGTTCTGCACTTTTTATTTATCTGATAGTCTCAGAACACTCTTTTTACATACACTTACCAAAGAACACCTAACAATCAATAGAACATAGAACACCACCATCCATCGTCACTGTCTAAAGAGAAACAAGTATCTCCTGAATCCCAATTTTACAGAAAAGGGCCAAAAACGGTATTTACTGTCAATGTGAGTCAATGGAACCAGACTTATTTCCAAGCTATTTTGGAGCATTTTTATTGGTCCATCCATCATGAAACTTTCACACAGTGATCGGCAGCTGCTGCATTCAAATGATGTAGAAAAACAAAAGTTGACAAAAATTAAGACACAGAGTGTTCTTTGGACAGTGACAATGACAGGTTTATTAATTCTAATGTTAGCTGTGCAACCTTATCCTACTTGTTTACGTTGAAGTGGAAGTGTGTAACAGGGAAGAACACTGCCACCGTTATTACTACACGTTCCATTGTTCTACTTTTTAAAGAAGAACATTTGGCTGACCTATAGAAACCGATCTATAGCTCTTCATAGACTTTCCATCTTTCCTGGGTTTTGGCGACCCACACCCAAAGCGGATCTGCTAGTGAGGAAGAGTGATACAAAGAGTGAGTATGCGAGTGCAAGAGGACTTTATTTGTAAATATGGGCAGAATGTTGGCTTTTGTCATCATCTGTTGCAAATCAGCTGGGGTAGCTCTGAACCGGTTGGCGGCCTTTATTAACCACAATGGCTTCTAATAGTACAGACACTGTGAACACTGTCATACACAAACAGGACAAAGCAAATAATGAATGGACCCAAAAGTCCTTCACAATTCCATTCTTCTCACCGATATCAAATAAACAAGCAACTAAAGCCCAGTGTGAGGGCACCGGTGTGCAGCGAGATGACTCTGTTGCCTAAAACCCTTTTCACAGTGCGAGCACTCGTACGGCTTCTGTCCAGTGTGAATCTTCCCATGCAGTTTAAGACAGGCCTGGTCCGAAAACGTCTTCCCACACTCGGTGCAGTAGTAGTGCTTTTTTCCCGTGTGAACGCGCTGGTGCAGGCGAAGGTGGCTCCCTTGTCGGAAACACTTTCCTCACTCGGAGCAAGAATACGGCTTCTCTCCAGTGTGAATACGCTGATGTTGCTGGAGAGTGTTCTTTCGAGCGAAACCCTTTTCGCACTCGGAACAATAATACGGCTTCTCTCCGGTGTGAATGCGCTGATGTTTCTGGAGATGGTTCTTCTGAGAGAAACCCTTTCCGCACTCGGAGCAAGAATACGGCTTCTCTCCGGTGTGAATGCGCTGATGTTGCTGGAGAGTGTTCTTCTGAGAGAAACCCTTTCCGCACTCGGAGCAAGAATACGGCTTCTCTCCGGTGTGAATGCGCTGATGTTGCTGGAGAGTGTTCTTTCGAGCGAAACCCTTTCCGCACTGCGAGCAAGAATACGGCTTCTCTCCGGTGTGAATGCGCTGATGTCGCTGGAGAGTGTTCTTCTGAGAGAAACCCTTTCCGCACTCGGAGCAAGAATACGGCTTCTCTCCGGTGTGAATGCGCTGATGTTTCTGGAGAGTGTTCTTCTGAGAGAAACCCTTTCCGCACTCGGAGCAAGAATACGGCTTCTCTCTGGTGTGAACGCGCTGATGTTGCTGGAGATTGTTCTTGAGAGCGAAACCCTTTCCGCACTGCGAGCAAGAATACGGCTTCTCTCCGGTGTGAACGCGCTGATGTTGTCTAAGATTGTTCTTCTTAGCGAAACTCTTTCCGCACTCGGAGCAATAATACGGCTTCTCTCCGGTGTGAATGCGCTGATGTTGCTGGAGATTGTTCTTCTGAGAGAAACTCTTTCCGCACTCGGAGCAATAATACGGCTTCTCTCCGGTGTGAATGCGCTGATGTTGCTGGAGAGTGTTCTTGTGAGAGAAACTCTTTCCGCACTCGGAGCAATAATACGGCTTCTCTCCGGTGTGAATGCGCTGATGTTGCTGGAGCTCGTTCTTCTGAGCGAAACTCTTTCCGCACTCGGAGCAATAATACGGCTTCTCTCCGGTGTGAACGCGCTGATGTTTCTGGAGATGGTTCTTTTGAGAGAAACTCTTTCCGCACTCGGAGCAAGAATACGGCGTCTCTCCGGTGTGAATGCGCTGATGTTGCTGGAGAGTGTTCTTGTGAGCGAAACTCTTTCCGCACTCGGAGCAAGAATACGGCTTCTCTCCGGTGTGAATGCGCTGATGTCGCTGGAGAGTGTCCTTTAGAGCGAAACCCTTTCCGCACTCGGAGCAAGAATACGGCTTCTCTCCGGTGTGAATGCGCTGATGTTGCTGGAGAGTGTTCTTCTGAGAGAAACCCTTTCCGCACTCGGAGCAAGAATACGGCTTCTCTCCGGTGTGAATACGCTGATGTTGCTGGAGAGTGTTCTTGAGAGCGAAACCCTTTCCGCACTTGGAGCAAGAATACGGCTTCTCTCCGGTGTGAACGCGCTGATGTTGCTGGAGAGTGTTCTTGTGAGAGAAACCCTTTCCGCACTCGGAGCAATAATACGGCTTCTCTCCGGTGTGAACGCGCTGATGTTGCTGGAGATTGTTCTTGAGAGAGAAACTCTTTCCGCACTCGGAGCAACAATACGGCTTCTCTCCGGTGTGAACGCGCTGATGTCGCTGGAGAGTGTTCTTGAGAGCGAAACTCTTTCCGCACTCGGAGCAAGAATACGGCTTCTCTCCGGTGTGAACGCGCTGATGTCGCTGGAGAGTGTTCTTGTGAGAGAAACCCTTTCCGCACTCGGAGCAAGAATACGGCTTCTCTCCGGTGTGAATGCGCTGATGTTGCTGGAGATGGTTCTTGTGAGAGAAACTCTTTCCACACTCGGAGCAAGAATACGGCTTCTCTCCGGTGTGAACGCGCTGATGTCGCTGAAGATCGTTCTTTTGAGAGAAACCCTTTTCGCACTGCGAGCAAAAATACGGTCTCTTACGAAGTTTTGATGACTCTCCAGTGAGAAGGCGCAAGTGTTGCTGGGGATGCCTCGACAGAAGTTGTGAGTCCCGAGTTTTCTTCTTCTCCATGTTTTATGTATTTATTTTAGAAATAGAAGAATAAAATGCCAAAGGACAGTGGATTTTAACAGCCTGATGTACACCTTGCGACTGTATCTCCAGATGTCTTAAACTTCTGTGGAGAAAATAAAGACAAGTTTTAAGACAATACACACAAACACACGTTATATATATAATGTACATATGTGAGTGAAAAATCTGAGGACACCCTTTTACTTCAGAAACAAAAGGGAAAATGACATATCTGAATCTGAAGCAAGTAATGGGTGAGGGGTCCTGCCATATTGGATCAAGGGCAAGTTTTTCCAATGGGAAGGTGGTCATGTAGCAGTTCAGAGAAGAACAGAATTGTCTCAGAAATCAATTGATGCAATCAGATTTGCAATATCTCGTGGTTCAGACGTTATCAACACAGAAAGTAGCGACATCAACCACATTAAACATCATGTTCAGTGTGCTGGTGCTGAACAGTGCCTTAAGATAAGGGTTCAGCGCCATAGACAGCACAGCGAACATGATGTCCAATTTGGTTGATGATGCAACTAACTGTGTTGATAATGTTTGAAGAGATATTGCAAATCTGATTGCATCAGTTGATTTCTGTTCAGTTCTGTTCTTCTTCATGACCACCTTCCCATTGGAAAAACTTGATCCAATATGAAAAGATTAAAGATTGGAGCTCAAAGCTAAAAGATTGGACCCCTCACCCTTTACTTGCTGGGATATTCAGATATGTCATTTTCCCTTTTGTGCTAAGCTTTTTTATAAGTATATAGCCCACTTTTTTATCGCCTTATTTTCCTTTGTAGGTTCAAGTTAACTGCTTTATGGAAACATCCAATTATACCTTTTTTACATTTTTCACCACAGCGTGGCGATACATCTACAGTGAAAACCAAGAGTCTAATACCAAAAGCCAGTCGCGGTTGAAAAGAGGCTTTTCATGTAAGGAGACGTCAACATTTATTTCGGATTTTGGATCTTTCAAGAACGAGTCAATTTTCTGAATCGACTACGTTATATTAACGTCGGGAGCTAACTCTCACCAAAGAGCCATTCTTTAAAATTAATATAACCCTGTAGCTGAAAACTATTTTATTTTCTTTTTTTTTTTTTTGGCTTGTAGTGATAAACAGTGACACCGGTCTCTCCTGGGTCTCTAGTTCGGACCTCTGTTCCCTAATTGTCCCCAACACCTGTTGCTTGTTCTATTTATTTTAAGAAAACAGATTTTTTAACCAATTTATGGATTTGTCCACCTGCTGTGAACACTGCCTCTCAGAATTCATGCAGCGAGTCAAGTCATACCATGTGGTAGACTTTTGGTGTAAGCTGACATTGCAAAGCATGAATAACAAAAGACTGTTTCTGGATATTTTTTTTCCACAGAGAATAAATAAAATACAAAAGTACATGCCAATCTACTGAACTTCTGCTCAACCAACAGACATACAAAGACACCGTTTACGTACACTGACTCAGGGCAGACCCCCGACCACGACTGCAGTGTTGGTTCAACCTGCACTTGTCTGCCTGTTGTTAAGTTTTTTTCCATTCCTCTTTTTTACCCATAGATTTCCTTCCTTTTTAGTCACACCCAAACCTCATTGTTTCATTTAAACTACAGCCTCCAAACTGCATATACTAACTAGCATCTTCTCTGGTTATTTATGAAGCTCACTGTTGTGAAAATGTTTCACTAATGCAAACCATTTGAAATAATTTCTACTAATAAACGCTTTTCTGATGCACCCTGAATAAAAGCTTGGTGGCTTTTAGAAACTGTAACCAGTAATTGTACACCTACAAAGTGATTCTGTACATTGAGGAAGGCTAAGAAACTGGCCACTGAGTTTAGATCCACCTAATAAACTACAAAAGAAAGTACACTTGGTAGCGTAGTTTGTTGATGGTCCCTTACCTCCTTTAACGGTCACAGCAGACCACAGATATAAACACGTACTCGTACTTTTTACTAAGTAGAGTATTTCTTTATTTATTATTTATTTTATACATTCTTGTATCTAAAGATTCAAAACAGGTTTTACTGCTGTTTAACAAGTCCACCAACAAAGTAAACTTAAAATGAGCTCACTCAAATCTTCCGTTCCACCTTAAACGCCGCAGCAGACTGTAACAATTTAAGGTGGAACGGAACATTGATTTAAAAAACTAATTTCCAAGCCGTGGTTTTAATCCTCCACATTTTTTTAACATTAATACGCGGTTTTAATCACTTTAGTAGCCAATTTAATCCAATTACAGCAACTTGTAGTTACATTTCTCACGACTCCAGTAACGTCTACTCTCCGTGTCCGAGCCGCGGCCGCCAAACAAACCGGCATGAAGCGTTTTATTTTATTTGGTGAGCGTCTCCTGCGGCGGTTTTTTCAACTCAAGTCCTGTATTAAGAACTTTAGACTGTTCAGCTGAACTAAATCGTACCGCTGGGCTCTAGAGAAGGTCTGTTCGCTCCGTCCACTCGGCGGCGGTGCGTTAGCATTAGCAACTCCTCAGACAGCGCCTCAGTTAGTCTCCAGCACTGCGCACGCGCACATTACTGAAGTGTCGTTCAGGAACGAGTCGGTTCTTTGAATCGGCTAATTTAGATGGACGTTGGGAGTCGACTCTCACTGAAGAGCCGTTTTTGTAATATTAAGTTAAACAAACGGGTAAATAATGGGAGGTTGTAACTGAAAACTGAAAAAATCAATGTTCTCCTGACAAGTAGTGACAAGTAGGGACCCCCAGCTCCCCTGGACCTCCAGCTCGGAATTCTGTTCGCTCATTATCCCCATCACCCGTTGCTCGTTCTATTTATTTTACTCTTTGTGTGTTTTTAATGTTTTATTTCTTGTCTAAAAACACCTTAAATCTTCAATAGATTTGTCCACCTGCTGCGAACGCTGCCTTTTGGAATTCATGCAGGAAAACTACTTGTTAGTAGAGCCATTTTTTATACATGTAATGAAATTAAATTAAATTGCAACAATGAAACAAATTGCTAACTTGGTGAACAATTGGGGGAAAATTGCGACTGAATGAAAAATCAAACCAACATATGTTGTGTTTCGGGTGCAGGTCAACCAGCTTGACAAAGGGGTGGGACCAGCTAAACCAGCATATCGTCCCTGTCCAACGTAAAACATGTATCTCGATTTTTCTTTTTCTTCATTCTTTGAACACAGCAGCTGCCATTTACATTGTGTGAAAGTTTCACAATGAATGGACCAATAGAAATCTGGTTCCACTGAGTCACACTAAGAGTAAAGACATTTTTTGTTCTCTCCTTTAAAGCTGCCATATTTGTTTTCTTTAGACAGCGATGATATAGATAACTTAAACCAGCGTATAGACCAGCTTAATCCATTATGAAATGCAAGTTTTATATTTAATTATGCTATAGTAGGCCAAAGCTTTCTAAACAGTGTCTCAGACATCAGTTAGTAATCAAATACACAGTTCCACCGACTATCAGGGTGAGAAATCAGATCAGGTGTAAATGGCCATAGTTAATATGGTATGTAGTAGTGAGAAAAAAACTGGACCTCAATAAAAGTCACAGCACAAAGGAACTCTATTCATGCAACACTGGACACTTGCAAATAGCCTTTACTCAATGCCACATATAAATGGAATTAAGAGTAAGGGGTCACTTTGTAGACTGGGGCTATTGACGTGACCAGGGCTATGTCTATATTGTTGTTGTCCAGAGAAACACAAGTATCTCAGAACTGGCAGCTTTACTAGAGAAGCCAGAAGCTGCCTTTACTTATAATGTAAGTCGATGGAACCAGAATTTTTTCCAGGTGATTTTGGAGCATTTCTATTGGTATTGGTTTTATTTAAAAATAAAAATCACCAAAAATGGAGAGACACAGCGACATTATAGACTAAGGCTAATGAGGCAGTTTGTGACTAAAATATTGCAATTAGATTAATTAACTGATCTACTGGCATTAGCTTACAAGATAATGTTACTGATCCTGGTTCAGTAAGGATTGATTTCTCTTCAGCCCTGCAGTACCATCACCTGATTTAGCTATCTTTCTTTGCTAAAGTAAAAAATGGCTACAATGAAATGTAGCATTGCAGTACACAGTGGAGTCACATTATTATGACCACTTCCTACTTTGGATGCCTTCAGCACGTCAGTGGCAGCGTTATGGTCTGGGGAATGTTTTGTTGACATTCTCTGGACCTACTAATCCATGTGAAAGACACTCTCAACCCATTTTGGCGATAAATTCGTCCTTGCAGATCACGTACACCATACATGCTGATTGTCTTCTGTGGGGTAGATGGGATCTTGCAGCAAGACAATGTGACCCGTGGCTAAAATGTTTTACATTGTCTGGAAGTGCTGCCCAAGTACTAGCCTGGACCTCTAATTCCCCAGACTTGAACCCAGTCAAGCATCTGTGGGACCACCTGGATGGTTGTTGGCTCTATGGATCCTCCTCCACGCTCCCTTCAGCAGCTGTGGGATGCACTGCAGTCAGCATGGCTCCAGATACCTGTGACCACCTACCAGGACCTTATTGGGTCTCCCAGTCTGTCTCGCTGCTGTCAGTGCTGCACCCAGCTGTTTCTTGGAGTGTTAGATCATAATATTGTGACTCAACTGTGAAGTTTGCACAGGAGCAATAATGGAAGCGTATGAGCGTCAATCAGCACACGTTTCAGGTATGCAGGTGGTGATCTCCACCTCCATGTGATGTTGTTGGCCCTATATGCTGTCAATAGTAATATGATTCTTCATTTTTTCACGTTTCCAGCAAGTCATGGGTGAACCTGTTCTGCGTACTTAACAAAGGAGAGATCGGCTTCTACAAGGACGCGAGGAACACCACAACCCCTTACAACGACGAGCCCCTCCTTAATCTGGCCATCTGCACCTTCGACACCACCAACGGTTACAAGAAGAAAAAGAATGTCTTCATCCTCAGGTGCAACTCACCTTGATATGGCTTGATAATGTCTGAAGGCTTGCAGTCTGCACTCACTGTCCACTGGACCCTGTCCAGGACCCCCACAGGACCACCACAAAGCAAGTACTATTTGGATGGTGGGTCATTCTCAGCACTGCAGTGACACTGACGTGGTGGTGGTGTGTAAGTGTGTATGTTGTGCTGGTGTGAGTGGATCAGACATAGCAGTGCTGCTGCAGGAGTGTTTAAACACCTCAGTGTCACTGCTGGACTGAGAATCGTCCACCAACGAAAACTATCCAGATAGCAGTGTCCTGTGGGCGGCGTCCTGTGTCCACTGATGAAGAACTAGAGGAACACAAACTGTGCAGCAGCAGATGAGCTACTGTCTCTGACTTTACATCTACAAGGTGGACCAGCAAGTAGTAGGAGTGTCTAATAGAGTGGACAGTGAGTGGACACAGTGTTTAAAAACTCCAACAGCAGCACTGCTGTGTCTGATTCACTCACACCAGCACCACAGAAGTGTCACTGCAGTGCTGAGAATCACCCACCTCCTTATTAGTACCTGCTCTACGGTGGTCCTGTGGGGGTCCTGATCATTAAAGAACAGAGTAATAAAGTATACATAGAATCAGATGAACAGTCTGTAAGTGGAGGTCCTGTATGGTCAGTGGAGCTGATACAGTGGACAGTGAGTGGAGGTCCTGTATGGTCAGTGGAGCTGATACAGTGGACAGTGAGTGGAGGTCCTGTGTGGTCAGTGGAGCTGATACAGTGGACAGTGAGTGGAGGTCCTGTATGGTCAGTGGAGCTGATACAGTGGACAGTGAGTGGAGGTCCTATATGGTCAGTGGAGCAGTGAGTGTAGACACAAGGAGGATGGTAGCAAAAGAGGGTACTTTTGGTACCATGAACATAAGCAGACAAATATTAATTTAATGTCCTAGAGAGAAACCATGTTACTCGTTAATAATCATGAACTAATGAAAGCCATGCACTTTACTAGCAAGTAAATCCAATTTATTTATGGTGCAACCTAAGTAAGTCAGTTTTGGTACCACCTTATCACCCACCATCACTGAACTGCTGGATTTACTGTATTGAAAAACGTCAATTGTTCGACTACATCCAGTAATATAGCACGGCATGTTCAAAACATTGTGTATAACTGTATATCTTAACCAGATCTGATGACCCCATAAAGATTTTGGGGCTAAGCTAACGCTCCAGTAGTAATGTCGAGTTGGATTTGTAATAATATGTTGCTGTCTGTCGTTTTGACCCACCACAGGACCGAAACTGAAGGAGACTATATCTTTTTGGCAAAAGACGAGGTGAGTTTTGGAACAATGTTTCAATAGAGATCCCATCCACTGTTAACCCTGGGGGCAGTCAGGGGGCTGGATGTTGGAGAACGAGCCTTGTGACCGGAAGGTCACCAGTTTGATCCCCTGAACCGACAGGACACGACCCAAGTGCCCTGGATCAAGACACCAAACCCCCAACTGCTCCCTGGGTACTATGGATAGGACTGCCCACTGCCCACAGGAAGTGTGCTCACTACTGCCCCCAAAGGGTGTGTGTGTGTATGTGTTCACTAGTGTATGTGCGTGTTGTACTGCATAGATGTGTGCAAACACAAGTAGCTTGCATCTGTGAGGTGATTAATGAGGCAGCATAAGCATCCCAGCAGAAGAAATACAGTTTATTTCAGTATCAATTTGATTTAATTAGTTTTGTGTTTATACTTTTCTTATTTTAATGTTATTTTGTTTTTTTATTATTATAGTAGCTTGTTTTACCTCTTGATTTATTTTTGACCTACTTTACTTTTTTATTATTTCTAATCTCTTATCCTCTTTTTATCTTAATTTCTTACTAATTAAATCTTAACTTTTGCCTGTTTATTATTATTATTATTATTATTATTATTATTATTATTATTATTTCTATGTTTATATTCACTGTTATTTTTAAATATTCATTGAAGGTGTATTAGCTATTTTCTTCTCTGTTGTTTATTTATTTATAATGATTACATTTTTTAGTTTCTTTGTCATGTCAATCCCTGTTCTTGTAAATGCTCGGCTACATTGAAAATGAGGGTTAGTGGGGGGTTTGTGTACCAATTTGTGTATTTGTGCATGTTCTCTGAAAGTTCCACCTGAAGCAGTACCGCCAGAGATCGCTGGGGCAGTACAGCTGAGTGAGGCACGACCACAGCCTGTAGTCTATAGTCACAACAAGAGAGCATGAACAGAATCAGGCCATTTCTGCTACTGTGCCTTTAAGGCTGATATGCAAATGAGCTCGGTTCTGATTGGCTGTGAAGGCACTCAAAAAGTATCTAAACACTTCTTGCACCATAAATATGCTGTGCTATACTGGTGTACACTGAACGGCTGGGTATATGTAAATAAGTCCTTGTGACATCACAAAAATAGTGAATTAGAAATAAGGTTGTCTTTCCAGCTTCGTTTACATAATAGACTGGCAAGTGACATGATACACACCCAGATGGACTGGGCAGGGACGGATACATTTTGAAACAATGTTACAATGTTATTTTCCAGTGCTATACAGGTGTACGCTGGATAGCTGGATGTATGTAAATGAGTCTATACACTACCGCTCAAAAGTTTGGGATCACAGTGAAATGTTCTTGTTTTAATGGAGTATCTTCTTCCTTAACACAACAATGGACTGACGGGTCTCTAAAGAAAGTTGTTTCTTTCTGGTCATTGTGAGTCGGTCAGCAAGCCATCAACTGCTGATGCTTCAGGTACTAAACTAACCTAGAATGTTGTTCTCCCTTTTATACTCACTTATTAGTAGAATTTTTTTCAGCTGTGCATCACAATTGAGCAAGAGTGTCCTAAAAACCAATTAGTCCAAAAACATCCTTAACTTGGATTGGTGGTCGTACCAGGAGATTTAGACAGAGGACTGAGAATTGCTGATAATAGAACTATATGTAAAATAAGCATCTATACAAAAATAGACTTTAATACAAACATTTTTATTCTTTAAAAATCATCTGATACACTTACATTAATTGTGAAATGGACAATATTGTTTGTGAATTTCATGAAAAATGCATGAAATTCTAAAGTGATCCTAAACTTTTGGGCGGTAGTGTATATATAGACTGCAAAGTGACCTACACACCCAGATGGACTGGGCAGGGACGAATACATTCAGAAACAACGTTCCAATGTTATTTTTCTGGATTTCCCCTGAAATGGGCTCTTTAAAATGGTCAGCAGCTTCCAACCTTTTGCACTGTTTGTCCATGGCATTCATTTTAAAGCACTTAGTAAAGCAGCTAATGTCCCAAACCAGTACAGACCAGTACAGTACGAGCCTAAATACTTCCAGTATCAGTCACGCTGCCCGTATGTCCTGAAACCTCAAGCTAATCTGAGATCGTCGGGCATTTTTTCTTTACTCTCTGTTTTTTTTCCCAGGAGGATCTAAAACGCTGGGTGAGCAGCATCAACGCCAGCCTGAGCGAGATTCGAGGAAATCTGCAAGTGGGAGAAACCAACTACCTCCTCCACCGACCCCGACAAATCCGAACGCAAGGAGCGCTCGGAGGGGGCGGAGCCGTCGGAGAAGAGCGAGAAGTCGGAGCGCTCGGACAAGGGAGAGGCGTCGGAGAAGAGCTCGGAAAAGAGGGACACGTCAGAGCGGGGAGCGGGAGAGCGCGCCGAGAGGCGGGAAAGGGAGCGGGGCGAGAGAGGCGAGAGAGGAGAGAGGGGACAGAGAGAAAGAGAGCGAGGGGAGCGAGCGGAGCGAGAGCGAGGAGACAGAGAACGAGAACGAGGGAGGGAAAGAGAAGAGAGAGGAGATCGGGGTTCCAGGGCTTCCAGCACCTCGGGCAAGAGCAAATGATCCGCCGGGCTCGTCCGTCTTCTTCAAACCTTTATTTATCCATCCATCTGTTCATCCGTCCACGGAGAGAAAGGAAGAGAGGGAAGGGAGACTCGCTCGTGCGCTCTTTCTTTGTTTTGAGTCGCCGCTGTCGGGCCGGGACGCCGCTCGCAGACTGCGTGTACACGTACATGTGTCTGTATTCGAGTGGCCCAAAGAGAGAACCTACAGCCCGGGATCACAAGCCGGCCTCAAACAGAGTCCCATTGGATGAGAACCTGTCGGTTGGTCCTGCTTTGCTACAGTGACGGAGGAGGAGGTTGAAGAACGGAGATGAAAAAACACCCCCCCAGATATTTAGAAAGCCTTTAAATGAAGCAATATAATGTAGATGATTTACAGTATTATATTAGGAAATTTGTGTGAAGCCGCCCGTCTCGGTGGGGTCTTCAAATACAGCGGCACGTCCTCTGGTGGGGCTCCAGTGGATAGCTTGTGACCAATGCTGGCCCCGAACAGCGCGAATACCCGAGTGTTCTTTTGTGGTGTTGGCTGTAGCTTATTTAGCATTTAAAGGCTGTTATTGTTTAATAGTAGCTTCAACTTGGATTCATAACATTTTTAGTACATTTCAAGAAAGTAGTGATGTTTAATATATAGAAAATATAAAATAAACAATTTATGGCCAGTTTATTTAAATGTATCATGGAACCATGTCACCTTAGATTCCACTGCTTTCCACTTGGCCATTGAATCTGAAAGACCAACGACGCCTGTCTAAAGGGGGTGAGTTACTGCATTTGATTGACAGCGATTTTAGAGAACACAACATTTTGAAACCAACTCATATATAATATGTTTTAATAGTTATTTTCCGAGTACTGTACAGCTTCAAATCTTCTGCTGGTGACTAAAGAGATATTGTTGATTGTCCAGCTGATGACCCATGTTAAATTGCACTGTGTATGTTATGGGGATTGGCTCCCTCTTTGGTGGAAACGTGTAATAGCATGCGGTGTCTAACATGAGTTGTACTTCAGCTCCTTCCCTGAGGGGATGAAGTTGACAATTGAAAGAGAATTCAAAGAGAACTCAGTCAAAACCTGCTGAAGGACGCATCTTCTGAGGATGTGAGTGAATCAGCTGTTACTGTCAGTTTGTCTTCATCAGTATAAGTAGGTTTTGCCACTGAGACCTAAACATTGAGCCAGACCGTCGTTTATTTAGCATGTGCGTGTGACGCTAATGTGGAAACAGTCTACAAAAATTCGACCCAATGCCTGTTATTATTCTTCGGACTCAATTGTGTACACTGTAATTTATATAGTGTAGCTTAAATACGCTGTGAAGTACTTCAGTAATTCAATAACAATCAAATATGTGAGCTTGAGTCGTGTGAATTTAGAAGGTGACTCAAAGTGAAGGTCAGATAGACTCTGTCTATTATAGATATAAATAGATATGTTTTCCTTCTGGACTTTCACTTATGGCATCAGTGAGATTCGCCAACACAGTCTTCCAGTGTTGGGGTGAACACATGGACAGCTGTGCCACCCTGAAATTACTCCAGTTTCTGTATCCATAAGAGCTTAACACAGTAAAACTATTGCTTTTTCTTTCTAAAATAGTGCTTTAAATGATCAGTACTCAGTGCTAACATTTGCAATAAGAGGCTGATACATACATATCTGTAAGTATATCATATCTACCCAAGCACTTAGTTTGGTGGACTGATTTCTTCTATCTGTATATCAGCTAATATATAGTATTAATACATAACCGCTGCCTATTGAGTATGTTTTAAAACATGAGTTTTTAAATATGAGGAATTCACCTGTAAAATGCGGTTCGGGCCAGCCCTGGTCACAACATCGTTGTTGAGCTTTGGAGCAAATGGGATCATCCAAGCAGATACGCTAACGAGGCTAAATAAACCAGCAGGGCAACAAGAGCCAGCAGTTAGCATATGAACTTTTTCTTTTCAAGTGACACGAGCTGAACCATGTTCGGCATATAAAAAGTGTAACCACATAAGCAGGCCTATTCATTAAACCCCTGCCCCATTTCCGTCATCTAAAAACGATGTGAAGTCCTATCCACTAAAAAGAAACAGTAATAATGTAGAACAGGCACCAAGTTAATAGCTGCATTCTCAGCTATTGTATTCATAGGCAATCGCAACACATCCAGGTATTTGTCGGTGAGAAGGAACGAGACGAGGCTGTGTAGGACAATGCTGCTCATGGACAAGATAATCTTTATGTTCATCCAATAAATTGTACAATGATTAGTAAATATTTAAAAAAACATTGGAGGTGAAATTGTCATTCTATTATATATATATTTGTATGAATATATATATAATATACTATATATATATTATATATATATATATATATATATATATATATATATATATATATATATATACATTTACCAGATTCACTTCTATGAGCTGCAGTGAATCAACGATAAATCATTTTATTAATACAACTGAACTGAAAAGTAGTACTAGATTAAATTAATACTGGCTAAAGTGGTTTATGACTTCTGAGTGGTAAACATGCATCACAGTAAGCCTTTGTAGACCCACCGTGTGCACTCACAGCTCTTGACCTTTTTGTTTTTGGCTGGGTAAGTGGAAAGTAGACAAAACATCCACACACTCACCAGAGTTTCTGTTTCTAAGCGTAGACGCCACTCCCATCTCTGTGGACTGTGAGAGTCAGGACGAGTATAAGACTCAGCGGTTTTGGAAAGGAGAGTCTAAACTGGGCATTTATAAAGATTCCTTCTTAATGCACTATGCTTGGTGAGGTCAAGCTTTGTGGGCTTCCCTCCTTCTTTTCTTTTCTTTTTTCTTGTCTTCCAGGTTTTTCTTGTACATTCAAAGCATTTAGCGTTCAGTTTTAGTACAAAGACCCTCATTTCTCGCCCCAGAGTAAGAAAAAGAGCGAGCATGTAGTCGCTAACGATAGCTTTTTACTACCTAGCTAGTTTTGCTACGCGTCGTGTGCTCAAGATGGACTGTCGTGGACACTCGACAAGCATCGGACTCAAGGAATTTGGGGTGGGTTTCAAATCTTTGTTAGCGGCTAGATTTTAGTCCAAAAGCTTAACAAGTTGCCCTCCAGACGCAAATTCTAATTCCGAGACTTCGTAATAGGTAGTGCCGCTGTTCGGAACAAAACCCTGCATCTCTACAAGTTTGAAACAAAAGAACAAAAAAAGAGATTCGAGATTTTTCTCAAGAGTAAATGATAAAAATCAAATGAAGCAGAAAAATATATAATCTCTGTCCAAAGATAAAGAATATTTACAGGAGAAGGTAACATCCTACTTTTCTTTTAATTTAAGTTAATGGAACCAGAATTTGGGACAAGCTATTTTGAAGCATTTCTATTGGTCCAATGACCAATGGACCAAATTTGGACCAAAACGGAGATAAATGTTTTTCTTCGGACAGCGACAACAGTAAACCAACTGGTGCTATAACGGCTGTAGCGGCAGCGTTGAGCTTGTTTCTATCTTCATTTAGAGAAATTAGCTAATCAGCCGTGTGGCTATTCTAGACAGTTAATCGCCAGCTAATTTCATGACTGTGACAGTCCTGGTAGGAGATACAGTAGAAGGTTTGGAACAGGAGAGAAAAAGGGGTAAAGAGCGAGTGAGAGAAAGAGAGAGAGAGACCGACAGGCCACCTGCTTTCCCAAATGTGGTATCCCATTGTTTAACTCCATCAGCATTTACTTCAAGTGCACTTCACCCAAGTGCACTCCAAACATGCCAGACCATTACCCCAAAGCTCCTGGTGTACATGTGTCTGATTAGATTAGGGTTGGGGTTTGTTTGTGTTTTGTTGGAGGACGAGGGGGATCCCAGATCAGCACACTGTAAAGATTGGGTCAATTGGGTCAATTGTGCCAGAATCCTTTGGGTGATTATTCAAACCTCCCCCCCCACTTCTGTTCTACATGCCTTTCCTGATCAGTTGCGTCCCACATGTAAAACCCCCTCAGAGATCCTGACACTTTTCGCTCCTGGACTCTTTGTTTTTCCTGAAAGATCTTCCTTGAAGGTCGTCAACAAAAAGCACAATGTTCACCCCGAAAGCCATCACGTTCCCCGCAGTCCTCTTGTGGAGCTGCCGTTTGGAAACTCTAGACGGTTTCTGATGGACCTCGAGCTTCTACCCTGATGGACAGACAGTTTGCTGAGAATTTTTGAGCCAGGCATTTTTGTCATCAGCAAACCCCTGTTGTCGTCACTGAGCGTTGCCTCACCGCCTTCAAAACACATTGTATTTTCTGTTCGATGTATTAACTGTTGAAAAACAAAAAGAAGACGCCCCCCTGGGATTTCGTGGCTAACGGACGTACGCCCCCAGACCCCCTCAAACCGAGCCTCGTGGACAGTGGGAGAGCGGACGGGGCCTCATCTGATCAAGTAAACCATATCTCACAAGGACCGTCGCAGAAAAACCACTAATACGTTGCATGAATGAGACACCATAGAGGAGATTTCTATGCAAACAGCAGTGCATGTTTTATCCAAAGGGGTTCACCCCCCAGCCAAAAAGACTGGGCTTGCGTTAATAATGATGATGATGATGATGCTGATGATAATGAGGCAAAGGGTAATGCCAGGTAATGTGTATTAACTGAGATGTGTCATAAAACATTATGTATCTGGTATCCTCCCTGGGCTCATTACAGGTTGTATATATCAACACATTGTTGGGTCTTTATTTCGATCACTGAAAAACAACTGTATATTGAGACATACTGTATAGTATTTTTATAAATAAGTACTTGTGTTTGCTTAATGGATGTAGTCATAACGCACCATTAATAATGGAAACCAACAATGGCATAGAATTAGCATGGACGTAAGTGACGTGTCCCCACCAATATCCAGCGATTATTCAATTATTCGATCAATAATTTGATCCCCTCCAAAAAACCCAGATCTGACAACGTCTCATTAACCTAGAAGTGCAGAAAGGGTTTAAATCACGTTCTGTACTCAAGGTCTTTCCTCCCCTTAACACATATGCCAGTAGTGATTGGCTGTGCTATTGTCATGTGAGCGCCAAACTTCCAGTCATATGAGACTCACTGTACAAGGACTCAGGTGCAATGTGGTTGACACATGGGTGTGACAAGCGAGGTGAGGATGGCAGCGAAAAAGAGGGGGGTAGATTCATAGGTCTCCACTAGTGTCAAGAGCAAATCTATGTCCTTGGACAACCAATCTATTGACCCAAGCCCTGCATTTTACGGGCTGGTTGCATGGCTATTTCTCGACTTCTTGACACCATATTCGTAGAAGTGTCTTTCAGCACTGGACTTTATATGTCAATTTTCATTGAGATCATTGAGATTTAGCAGTCCGAATAAATAATAAATGACAGATAAACAACAAGAACATAGCCAAATTAGTAGAATTACCATCAAAATGTAGTAGAATTACCATCAAAAGTCTTGTATTTTAAGCCTACTAATAATTTCTGTCTGAACTGACAGCTTTGCAAAAAAGAAAAATCATAAATATACCAAACTTCTTATTGCATATCATATTTGGCTAGTTGAGCATCTACTGGAAATAATAGTTTATTAGCAATGTAATGTGATAAAACTGGGCTGATGTGATAGAATGTTCTGGTTTTAGTTAGTACTCTAGCAGCAGCATTCTGAATTTTTTTCAGGTTCCTGCTGGAGCATCATGACAACAATGTATTACGGTAATCTAGCCTTGAGGTTCTAAATCCATTAATTAATCGTTTCAG